>JALLBH010000562.1:0-19922 GCA_036940005.1 Skeletonema menzelii
AAGCACTCATTGATTCAGCTCCCGATTCTTTTAGTAGAGTAGACAATCATGGATATACACCCCTCCATTGGTTATGCAATAAAGTACAAATGGATGAAGCAGCCGCAATCCAAATATTGGAGTTTCTCGTCGTGAAGTCTTCCAATCCACCTTGCAAGTAGGTGGAGATCTCCTGAGTTTTGTCAAGTTCTCGTTGAAGCAGCTCTTGCTCGTCTAAAGCAACTAATGATGCCGCAAAATGATCTCAAGCTTTCTGCAAAGAGTATCAAGCAGTTATGACAATTGTGTCCTCATTTGGAGCTATTCTCTGTCGGTTATGCTACACGAATCACTGGTCCTAAAACCAAAGATGACGATCTCATTGCAATAGCTGAGAACCTTTCCAATCTCAACGCCATCCACACACATATGTGGAGCATCGCCAACAGCGGGATTGTTTCTGTTGCAAAAATCATGGAGTGTGAGTGTCATCTATCAGACTCTTCGCTTGGTAAGATTGCAAAATCGTGCCCAAATCTGAAGTACTTCGCGTATAAGATCTGTTCAGGCTATTACTACAAGGAAGAGCTGGATTTGTTGACTGGCAAGGGTATTATTGCCTTGGTAAGCGATTGTCGTCGCCTCGAGGTACTCGAGCTCAAGAATGCGAAACGAGTGGGTAGGGAAACGATTGAAGAAATTCTGCGGATGCTTGCACTTGCAAAAGAGTCCAGCGCTGTAGCTAAGGCTGTGATCTCGGAGATAACGATGGTACGTTTGCTCTTCGTGAGATTATTATTTCGCGGTACCCGTTCATCGTTGATGGAAATCCGCTCCGTCTCGAAGATGCCTATGCTGGCGATGACTCGTTGGTAGAAAGGAGACTCTCCATGGGCAAAAGACTGGCTAGAAGGATTATGCAGAATCGTCTATAGCTATGATGTCCTTGTTTTGACAACAAAAGCATTGAAGAAGGTTTTTACTTCAACTGTTCACATTCATGAAAACTATACAAACGATGTATACTTCTGCTGCTTTGGTTGAATTCATCTCCAAGCAATAAAAGTACTCCTAATGAAATACAAAGAACTGAACCCCCCAAGAGTGGTACTTATCTGGTATCGTAGATCACGAAGAGAGAGCTAGCTCTCTCTATCTAGAGATAGTTAACCAACCAAGAGTCTATTCCCCTGTCTCTCTCCTTCTCCTCCCCCCTTCGCCGCGCTCGCATCAGCATCATCTACAGCATAATGATTCATGTATCTAAAGTAAAGAAGTAGTGGCGCTTTTAAGAACCTATCATTCCATCCAGTTGGCTGCAGAGTTTATTAGGAGTACTTAGATCGCAGTAATGATTATTAGGCTGTTGATATTGGCTGCTTCCCTCGCCTCGTGCTCTGCGTTTCATACGCCAGCATCATCCGTAGATCGAGTGATCCGGTTGCAGGCAACGCGACAAAATCACGATGGTAATGTTGCTGACGATGCCAAAGCCGCTGCTCTCGATGCACCTCAACTCCGTAGGGACTTTCTTCGGATGTCAGCTGCATTTGTTTCATCTGCAACACTCTTCCCATCCAAAGCAAATGCTGGGGAAGAATTTTTGTACAAACGCGACGAATCTGGTGCAGATCTCACAAGTCAACTTTTCAACACTGATGGATCGTTGAAGGACCCCAACGCAGTTATTGTAGCTCAAGAGAAGGAAGTAGTTATTCCTTTTTCCATTCCAGCATCACCTGATTCGGTAATTGTCAATTTGAGCACGGATGGGTCATCGCCGCCTGCGTCAGACTCGGCTACCAATATTAAAGCAACATACAAAGTCCCAACCAAGTGGAATCAAGAGGCCACCTCTTCGCTACCACTATATTATGATTCATCTGAAGGAAAGAATGGTCAATCATGCGATCGAATTACAATCTACTCTGTATCGGCACCCAAAAATATCGACATGTCTACACTGGAAAAGGCATCAAAGGTGGGGGTAGCTAAGAGTCTTTTCATGAGTGACATATCAAATGGATATTTTGATCAGGGGGTGTTAAAAGCTGATTTGATCGGTGGGCGTACCTCGCGCAAACCTATTAAAAGCAGCTCAGTACCGGAGGGAATTGACGAGCAGGTTTATTACGAGTTTGATCTTGCTTTTGCGCCTCTTTCGTGCCCTGATTACATGGAAGGGAACAAAGAGAATTTGGGGCTTGGTTTCTGTCCGTATGACAACATCCTCTTAGTTTCAGCAACTGTGCTGAATAATGCGGACAGTAACGAAGGAGGAACGTTGGTGGTATGCGTAGTTGAATGTAACAAGAATGAGTGGAAGATTGGAAATACTGATTTGAAACGTGTAAGGAATTCGTTCGTTGTAGACAGAGCATAAAAAGAGACAGTAAAGATAGTATGTAATAATACAGCTAAGTTCTTGACCCCAGCGTGCACAAATGGAGTGATGAACTTCACACGCCGCAGCGACATCATTCGTGGATCATAGACAAAACATGAAGAGCTGGAACTACACCTTCAACACATAAGGTTGATGCACACTTTCCTTAAAACAAAAATTTGCTACCTTAAACTAAACAACGATCATGGGCCCATACATTTCAAAGTAATGAACTGAAAAGACAATTGCCAACGAAACATTAATTATAATATACGATAAAAAGTAAAAGAATGAAATAAAAATTGAAATAGCCGACAACCCTATATCTAACGTCATACTAATATGTCATGCCTGCAATACAACAATTAAGAGCTTCTAGGGAGGCAAAAAAGTGGGGAGGGGAAAGTAGGGAAGGAAATAGCTTCGGCTCAAACAAACTACAATCATATCTGCAGCGCTAGCCAGCACTGTATCTAACGTCATAATCGTGTGTAATGCCTGCAATACAGCAATTAAGAGCTTCTAGGGGCCCATTACAGCTGGCGCGGATAGTAGGGAAGGAAATAGCTTCGGCTCAAACAAACTACAATCATATCTGCAGCGCTGCATCAACATAGCTGACCTGATGAGGCTTGATTTGGGGGTTTGCCGCACTGTATTTGACGTCTGTACTCGCGACACTTCAGTGCTTCCTCGATGGGACAAACTCTACGACTATGAATCGAAGATGTCAAGAAGCTGATGTTCATAGGTGGTACACAATATGTAATGGATGAGTAGGTTCGAAGAGCATTATGCACAGGCAGAAGAACATGAGTGCGCTAGTGCGCTGTCGCACAAAATGGAATGTTGCTGTGAAAGGGGTATTGTAGGAAGTCACTGTGACACAGAGTGTTTTCCCTCAGTACCTCTCTCTCGCTCTCTCCTCTCTATTATGCGTTGCCATTGCATCAGCACAAGAGCAAGATTCAATCCCAGCCGCGAGTAGTCTTACCTATCATGGCAAGCGGCAGACTCTCCGTCATTTATTTGCTCATCTCCTCCTTCATCGTGCAATTCATATGCGTTCTTGCATTTCGAGTTTATCTTCCGTCATGCAACAAGGGAGTTTCGTCGAACACATCGTGCGCACTTCCCTGCACCACTAACAAATCAGAATAGACTGATTACTCCACTAAGTGTATTGCGATATGACAAAAGTTCCCAAGTCGAGGGAGCGAGATCTAGACGACCAAGTGTTCATAGTAGAAATTGCCGTCAGGGGCGACGGCAGCACACTTTCATTCATGAAGAGTTTCACACAACCGCTGCAGGAGTAGAATCGTTATTCTCTCTACTCTGGTGGCCATTCGCTTATGAAAGGGCAACAAAATCATCAGTAGTTCATGATGAGCTATATGTCAACATAGCAGCAAGAGGGGAGCTACCCACCATAGATTGCGGCTGGGCATGTGTTTCGAATACAGAAAAGATTCAATTACAACAAATGAAGCTGTTGCTGCGATCTGAATTGAAGATGATTACAGATGCCAACTTGCATGAAAAATATCCAGATGTATATAGTGACCTTCGACTCCTTCGCTTTTTGAGGAAGAGTAAGGATAGAGATGTGAATTCAGCAGCTGATCGCTATCGATCATTTCTACAATGGAGGGAAAAGAACAAAGTGGATGAGATACGCGACATGATAGAAGACTGCGGCGGTTCGTTCACTCCAACATCTGTAAGGTTGCAAGTTGTGGCAAGTTATTTTCCAATGAACTTTGAGTATCTTGCCCAGGAAACTGATACGTTCAATTTAGGAGACAAGCCTGTTGTCAAACCAGCAATTCTGAATGTGGGTGAGTTCGACACCAGGGGCATCACTGAGAAGATTCTATCATCGAATTCTGATGTTGCATTAGAAGACTTTCTCAATTACTGGATTTTTCTCTACGAATCAATCCACCTAATTTTATATCAACAATCAATCCAGTTTGGCCAAATGACATTCCTCGATGAAGTCTGTGATCTGTCTGGTTTGAGCTTACAACAATTTAGTCCATCGTTTGTTAGCAGGGTAATGTCTCCGTGGCTTAAAATGACACAAGCATATTATCCAGAGACTACAAGGCGGATTTTCATTTTGCATCCTCCTGCTATTATCAAGATAGCATGGAAACTGGTAACACCATTACTCAGCCAAGGCACAATCGACAAAATCAGGTTCGTTCGAAAGTTTGATGGTTCTGCAGATGAGTTTGTTGAGAGCGCGTCTTGGATGGATTGACGAAAATACAGTGGTATGCAAGAGATGGTCGTTGGAAATAATTTACCTATTTAATCACGAGGTTCCTCAACAAGCTAGGTAGAACTGACTTCGTCAGCTTTGGTATGGTATGTATCTTGCAAACTAAGAGCGGCCTTTCAAATCATTTACACCCTGTACAAGAAAAGCATTGCAGTCTCAGTCTTTGGACAGTTAATCATTACTTGGTCGAGACTCTATCAAAGAAAGCTGCAAAGTATTCAGTTGCATCTACATTTTTTGCATGGGCTGGGTCATACATTTGTGGATGATTGCCATCCGCATCAGGTGTTGAGCTTCCACTCCAATGATGTCCCATATCTTCAACTAGACAATATTCAACTCCGCCATAACATAGCTGATTACATGCAGTGGTACCAGATGGGTTGCTTGAACTCGTTATATCACTCGATCCGCACATTTTCTGGGCCACGAAGACGATGCTATCTTCCAAAGACTTCCATTCAGCATTTGGAAAAGGCAAGCAAAAACGTCCTTTGCATTTTCCTGCGATAGGCACGAAATAGCCAGGGTCAAGTTCTCCATGAAAGTGAAGCAGAGGTATTTTGTTTGGGATTGAGCAAGAATTAAAATCGGAACCCCAAGCTCCTATCAAGCCAGAGTGCACAGCGATTGCGGTGATCCAGGGTTTTCCATTGTCTCGATTTCCCAATTCGCATAACAATTTATATCCCATGAATGCTCCATTACTAAATCCACTAATAAAAACGTTGTCTTCGTCAACTTGGAAGTTTGTTACCGTGTAGTCAATTATAGTCTTTGCGAAGGATATGTCGTCCGCACCGTCTTCTTTACAACATCCCTGTCCATTCCAATATGTTAACCCCTTGTCAATCTCACCCAGTGGATACACCACAAGCCAGCCACGTTGTTTCGCTACTCTATCGAATTGAGTACTTCGACGCATCGCTTCGGAGTCCCCACCAAGGCCATGGAAGGCTATGATGACAGGACGCTTCTTGTTGGTGTTGGGTAATGAGGCAGGATCAAACACTGTAAATGTTCGAGAAACTTGTCCGATATCAATGGTGATTACGTGAGTAGTATCTTGAGGAGGTATAGACATGCTGTAGCTGCCCCATGAAATATAGCTGCGAGATGAATAAGCTCTCTTTGATGCCTTAGTGATCTTTGATGCCTTCATCAGCTTCGGTCTGTTCTTTGCCGCCTTGCTTGACGCCGAAGCTTTTGACGACAAGGCTAAAGTTATAGCGATGATGATGCCGGTTCTGGAGAGCTTCATGTCTTGCTTTTTATGAACAGCTAACACTTGCTACTGATACTTGCACAACTAACAACTAACACCCAACTAACATAACACTAAACTGTTTTATGATGATAGGTATTGTAGGGATGAGTTCACCTTCTCACATAGGAGTACTTTACATCATCATCTGTGTGTATGTGTGTGCTTGGCTTATCATAAGCGGAATGAGGAATTCAAATATTTGAATTTTCACGCTTCTCCTGCCCTCAAAACTGGGAAAGGGAGAGCTGGCGAGCCACAACCAGCTTCTTCTTCTATCTACTTTCTACAGCAACAAATTCAGGATGAAGCAGTTTCATTGGGAGCAGTTTTGACAGTATCTTCAGCAAGATACATACTCTCGCACTGTAGTCCATTTGCATCAACGTGCGTTGGGATAGTTAGGATTGAAAGTGCTTCGTCTCAAATATACTCTACTCGTACGCGTTCTATCAGGAGCTTTACATTTAGTTTGCGTGTTCTCAATTTGTTCTTTTATCTTATCCTTCACACATTTTATTGTTTCTTTTAATAATATTTAATGATGTGTCGTCAATTGGTGTTGACTTTGTCATCATTCTTCATTGTTACCATCTGCTTTTGCATGAGTCACTTTTTGTTCGGAGACTGATTCTAGGACTTCATTGCGATTGAAGTTGTTGGATTTCTTAATCTTTCTTCTTGTAGACCTATACTGAATATTTTGTGCAGTGGGCACCTTTGTTTCTCTTGCATCATAGTTGTCTTCAGATTTATAGCCATCCGGATCTATACTGCTTGCTCTACTCACCCGAGAGGCTGCCATTTTCGACGGTATTGAGCAGTCTATTGATGATACATCATCGTCTGGTAAGAAGCAAAGATCTACTCCAGATTCCGAATTCAAGTCAGATTCGTCGTCACTGGGAAGGACATTGACATTGACAGTTCCAATGCTGGCATTTGCTCCAGACCCTTCTCGATATTCATCGTAACTTGATGCGTTATTAGTTGTGGAAGATATGGAGGTATTCAGTGGTGCAGGCTCGGGAAGAGAGTAGGAAGAGTTATCTGTTTCATCTTTTCCAAACTCAGGTGGATATATAGATTCGCGCAATCCTTCAGACGATGAACTCGACGACGAACATGAAGACGAGGAAGACTCATCATCTGAGTCTGATAACCGTGGTGTGTAAATTCTTCTCTTTCCCTGTTCCAAATCTAATTGTTCTTCCTGCTGCATACTCTGTTCAAGTTCTGCTGCATCTTCTTCTGCAGCAAATACTCTCACCATAAAACTATTAAGGACCTGCTCACATAGTATCAATGACAAAGCAACTCCAACTATTGATGTCACGAACATATTGCCGAGTTCTGTGGCTGGGCCGCCAGGAGATGTGCTGTACGCCAAGTTGAGGCATGCCATAGCGAATGATAGCAGTGAAAAACAGCATTCTACGCACCAAATTTTCTGTTCACGCTTAGTTTCCCAATGTTCAAACTTCCCCATTTGATCTAGCTGACAGAAGAGGAGCGATGCACATGATATCAATGCATTGACCAAACCCACTCCTGTACCCATCTTAGACCGCTTGCAGAATGGTGTTGAACTGAGAGCACCAGCACATGTTTCGCCATTTTGTAGTTTCAAACTGAATACTGATAATGCCAATTGAAAAGCTAGAGACATGAACCAATACGTCCATCTACTTTCTTCAAACTCATATCTGTGTCTTTTCGTCTTTGCAAGCACCTCACGAGGCCACGTTGCTCGTTTTCTCATTGGACTTACTAGCAATAAAGATCCCACTAAAGATGCCAAGAGGCCATAACCCAACCAAGCACACACCCACAGATTAATATTCCATATTATCTGAGTAGAATCAGCTGCAGAAACAGTCGTGGTAGCGAAATTCATTGCCCCAAACGGATCGAGTAACATGCTCATTTCAACGCACCATAAGCAAAACAGAATAACGGATAGTAGGAACTCAACTGAGAAATGGATCCATCTCAAATCACAAGTAAAGGCATTTCTTACAGAGCGATGACGATAGCCTATGTAAATTGCAAGTGAAACTGATAAGCAAGTCGAGAACATGGCCAATGTTACCCTATCGCCATCGCTTCTCCCTAAACCAACGCTGTTACTGCTGCCTCCTTCTACCACCAATAATGTTCCTAAGCCCATTAGAGAGACTGCAGCAAGGTAAAGCCAAACAGAGGAGCGCGACGACAATTCTTCATCGGAATGCAGTGCCCACGGGCTTGGTAACTTCTCCTTATTCTCCGATGAGGCTGACGATTGATCCTTTGTCCCGATCTTGAAGCAAGGGCAAAAACGAGACAACGAATTCTCTTCCTTTTCATACTTGTCATCGCCTTGGAGGATAGCCATCTGGCTATCTTCATGGTTACCATTACCAGCGGATTGGGCTGATCTATCGCTGCTGTTTTTAGACCACCAGGTTAGTTTTCGTAGCATGATACTTGTGTTGCTCTTTCTAAGCGACGGTTCTACTTCTATTGACAATCACAATGTGCTGATAACAATTCTCTGCCGGTCAAGAACAAGAGTGCTGCGAGGAGTGTACAACTACTACTTGAGTAGTTCTTTCGATTGTGAATATTAGGGGCTTAGGTTATTTTTTCCTTTCATGGTCGGGCCGGGTTGGATTTTTTTGGTGACACGATTACTTCAAGCGAAAGTGACAAAGCGTATTCTCTCAAACGAGAAACGATACTCTGAAGGCATTCATTTTTTTCTCTAAGGACTTTCATCACGGACGATATCTGGTAGGTTAGGGCAGTCTTCGAGATGAAGCGAATGCACTTGAAAAGTAGCAAGCACCTGTTCAGGCAAGTCAGCTTCCTCTGATGCCTCGATGATGAATGCAAATGCAAGAGATAGCGTTTTGATATGTCCCTTCACCACATTCAAGATCCCTCTAGCGATGCGTGATGATGCAACATGTATATCTACCTCGTACACTCCTTTCGTTGTGGCAGTAGGTTCAGAGAAATAATACTGAAGAGGTAGATCTCTCCCCAACATTGCAGGTGCCGTGCCCGGTCCTACTGCCTTCTGAACAATCCATGGCCCATCCATAACAATTGGCAGCATCTTAAGCTTTCTATCACGGTGTTGTTGGTCTCCCTTGACAAACTTACTCCAAACCCTTGCAACATGCGGTGGCATTTGATCAAGTGGAGGAACTGTGAAGTACGCAACAAAGTTGGCAAAGGGGAGTAGAAAGTTCACTATGAACGTATCTTCTTCATCAAGTTTCCCTCCCAGTACGGATGGGTGCTTTGCTATATTGCGTTCTGCGTTGTCAGTAATCCAAATGTCCACCCCGCGGCAGTGGAAGATTGAAGGTCCTGACGCAGTTTTGACCCTATTTTCAAGATATGTGACACTTCTAACCTTGAACAATTCGTGACTTGGCCGTGACCAGCAAGTGATCCCTCCATTATCAGGATATTGTGGTAGTGGAGACGATAGCGTGAGAGACTCTGTGATCAAAGTGCCCATTAAATCGTCACTGGCAATTGTTGAATGATCATCATCGCCTTCGGAGAGTTGTTCCTTATAATAGCTTTCATCATTCGCANTCACTGGCAATTGTTGAATGATCATCATCGCCTTCGGAGAGTTGTTCCTTATAATAGCTTTCATCATTCGCAGATTTTGCAATTTTCGACTTTCGTGCTCTAACCTTTTGAAGAGATGATGATCCCTTGTTGTGTCCAAGATAGAAAGCTAATGCAATCGTTGTAACATATCTTTCAAAAGGGATGGAAACATATGCAGATCGACCTGATATCAGTGACCAAATCATGCTAAAGAAGTGTGCCACCAACCACATACTCAAAATTGACAAGACAGGGCCACAAAATGAATGACGTAGAGCAATTGATGCACCCAGATGTGTCTTCTCCAGTGTTGTTGGACGAATCATCAACCGAAGCCATTGTCGAACGTATTGTTCAATAGAGTCAGTCTTTAAATCAGGTGGAGCATCTTCCGCAGAAGAAGCTTTCTCTAAAAGGAACTCTTGAAATAGGATTGATGAACAGACGTGTTGATCTTTTGATAGCGATCTAATCACGCTGTCGACAGTTCCTATAGAAGCAAAATATTGATTCATTGTTGCCGCGACTTCTGAAAGAGTCCCTGACCGCGACCTGCCTCTTTTGTCTGTCAAACAATCGAGCAAGTTAGATTCAGCACCATCTAAAAGGTGAGTAGTCTTGGAGTAGAGTGTTGTTGAGCCTCTTCCCTTTGTTCGCGGAGTAGATGGCTCACTACTATCATCAAAATTCACACCACCCGAGTCTCCAGTCCGTAGGTTGTCGCCAAATTCGGTCTGTAACCCACGAACTAATGCCAGGATTTGTCGAATAGATTTGTATGTAGTCAACTCTTGAATCGATTCTGGTTGAATCGATTTCTCGGACGTTCTGACTTGGCAATTATTCAGCTGCAGCATATCTATCCGGTAATAAATTTCTAACACGTCACCTGGTAATGGAATACGTAATGGACACCATTGCGTTTTCGCTTGGAACTTTGTGTTCCAAGAGAACAGTGATCCATCAGGCATCATAAACCTTGATACTTTTGTAATTATAATCGTCGGACCATCTTCAACAATGCTTTTCCGAGGCGACGCCAATTTTGGTAGAGATTGTAGCGAATCATTGGAATCTTTTCCTTCAGCTTTAGTCCATCCCTCTTCTTCAAGAAGTAGCGATGTCAAACTTCCTTTACTCCAAAGACCACTGTCGCCTTGTGTATCTTCATTACTACTTTCAATCGCTTCGTTGTCGTCATTCTCCTCAATAGATTCTGCTTCGTCTGCCTCATTCACTGACGCACTATTAGCAGCTGAATTTGAAATCTTTTCGGTAGGTTGCCTTTGCAAATCGTGCACATTGTGTTCACCGTCACTGACAATCTGAGAATATCTACCTCTTCTCCTATGTTCTGCCGCCCATTTCAACGCGACGACCCAACTCTCAGCTTCTGCAGCTGTGGATACA
Organism: Skeletonema menzelii; assembly: GCA_036940005.1. Classification (NCBI taxonomy): domain Eukaryota; phylum Bacillariophyta; class Thalassiosirophyceae; order Thalassiosirales; family Thalassiosiraceae; genus Skeletonema; species Skeletonema menzelii. The sequence goes on from JALLBH010000562.1 coordinate 10,945, forward strand.
CAACAGAGATATTCACGAGATTGAACTGTGGACGCTTGGACTTTAACTTGAACAGTAGACGAGACTTCTCTTTGTTCATTATGAAAAGATGTTGCATCATAAGATTCATCACTGTACCCAGTCTCTTCATACTCTTCACTATGAAGAGATTCAGACAATTGCCGCTCATAACCCATCAACGATGAAGATGAGGAACTTCGACTGACCCCTCCGCCCCCTCCACTCCCAAAACCACCACATAATACATCTGGATTGACTGCCGCCTTGGCAATTTGTTGAGCAGCTCGTCGTCGCGAACTCCCCTGAGGGAAAACCATATTGACCACTGCTGCCTGTTTTGATTGCTTCTTCTTACTACGTGTGCCATTGACGGAGCATGATGATTTAGTTCCACCAAACGGTCCTTGCAAAGGCACAATTGTTGCATCCAAATCTGCTGTAGAATCTCCATGATTATGACTGGTAGACAATTCCACAGGCCGACCACGAAAGACAAAGCCATGCACTCCCTCCGGCAAGGCTACATGTTGATCCATAACCGAATTCGGATCTATCGTACGCGCTCCATCTAAAATTGCCAATATTTGTTTCGGACGATGCGTGTGATGTATATTGTACATGTGTTGATATGCGGAAGAGTTGTTGGTTGGTGATGACGACATCATCCTGTAATTGTTCTGTTGCACTGGTGGCGGTACTGATTCATGATAGCGTAAATATCCATCATCGCCGAGAGCCAAGTAGCGTGGTCTCCATACTCGACGGATTAGGCCGCGGACGTGGACTTTTCCGGCGTAGTGATAGGTCATGTCATGTTTGCGAGGTTGTTGCTTCTTGTTTTCGTTCTGATGACTATAGCTGACATCATTTTCGCTTCTTTTCGCGTAGGCATTGTTATTAAGAGAACTGTAGGCCATATTACCATCAGCACTGGGTGTATTATTACTTGCACTCGTATTGTGAATCAAGCTGCAGTTTGCAGGCTACTCCAAGCGCTTCCGACGGGGTGCACAACAAGACCACTACCAATCTTGCATCATTGTCTTGCTAAATTGAAAGTCAGAAGTTAGATATCGTAGTTCGAAGTTCGGTCTCTAGGTATTAGAAATCGGGATCTAACACGTGTTAGATCCCGACTTAGATTCTTTAGTATGCACGTTTTAGTTTTATCTAGTAATTTTACTAGTTGAGCGAGACTTTAGCGTTGGACTCTAGTCTTGCTTCTTGAAAAAACGTTTCCCGATTCAAATGGTAGAACCAGACGATGTATCTTGGTATGGTTCGAAAACAGAAGTAGATGAGCTTTCGCATCATTTAAACATCAACTATGCGATGGACTTTGCAAAGCGAAAAAGGTATTTAAGCCCCAAACCTCTTCTTGCCGTCCGTGGCACCATCTAAAAATGCAAGTCCACCTACAATGCCTTTTCCAATTAATTTTCCTTTCTTTGCTTCTTCGTCCGCCTCCTGTTGGGATGGGCATTTGGGAAGTCGTTCATATATTGCCCCAGTAAATTTGTCGCGGGGCAAACTTTCGAGCCATACAGTACCCGGACCGGTAAGTGTGGTCCAAAAGACTCCTTCACGACCAAACCAAGCATCGAAGAGCCCACCCACCATTTCTACCCGATATCCAACACTGGCTTGCATACCAACCAGCGCTCCAGTGGTACAACGAATCGTTTCTCCTGCTTGGAGCTCTATTTTGGTAATAACACCTCCGGCATTCAAAAACACATGACCTTGTCCACTCAATTCTTGTAAAATAAATCCGGCTCCTCCAAAGAAGCCGGCACCAAAACGATCGACGAAGGCAATTTTTGTTATTATGGAACTATCACAAACCAACAAGCTCCCTCGTTGACACATGATTCTTCCGCCATACTCTGCTAGATTGATATCAATAATTCTGCTCGGAAAATCAGCGGAAAATGCCACCACACCCTTGTTGTTGTTGGCAGTACCGCGATAACTCCATTCTGTCAAAAAGATGCGTTGACCTGTGAAGAATCTTTGAAACCCCTTCCCATCCGTTTTAGTAATGTATTCGACCCCGGCACTCATATAAATCAACGCTCCGGGTTCTGATTGAACCGATTGGCCCTCTGCCAAATGAATAGTGACCATTTGCGATTCGAAACCTTCAATTTTGGTTTCACAGCCGAATGCAGTACTTGTTGTTGTTGTCGTCATCGTCGTAACACGTTCGGATGGTGCCGACTCCAAATTATTTTTCGGAGCTGTGTCTTTGGCGGATGATGCTTCAACTTCGATTGCTTCATAACTGCAACTAGTAATAGTAGTAGAAGTAGTACTGTTGTGTTTTGGGATTTCACGAAGGATCTTCTTGGATTGAAGCCCCGTCAAACCGAGCGCTCGAAGATCTTCAATGTTCATTTGGAGGAGCTTCTTACCATTGATTCCATTCTCAACAAAAAGAAGAGCTGGCTTTTCCAAGCCAGTGGAAGACAAAATCCAGTCTTTGACTTCTTCAGCAGTGTAGTTTTCCATCGTCGATGGACAAGATATACTTAGGAGTAATATGATTGTGAGCAATCGGAGGTGTTTTGGCTCACATTCTATACATCTCACATTGACATTGCAACAACTTGCAACTCCGCTGAAAGGATTTGAATTGGGGTTTGAGGTCATTCGTGGGCAATTTAGTACGTATTCCTACGTAAGTAACGGCTCGTGTTTCTGAGGCAGGCCATGCATCCGCCATCCGCGGGAAAGATACATACTGCACTGAGCGTTTCATGATTCACGATTCAAAGCATCTCACTCCATTGGTCCCAATTTCAATTGGTGTGCCCCGCCGCCCGCCCATTGAAGGAAGAGAGAGCGAGAGGTGCCAATGAATAATCAATAAAAGAGACCAAAGATAATAATAATGTCATCACCAATATGCTGGTCCTGCGTTCAACGGGACGGAATTATCCTAGCCGAGGCAGGACGCGACGATGGCAGCACAAACGTAATAAAAACGGCACAGAAAATCACCAAAATGAAGCCAACGGCAGGTTGGGAGGTGTCAAGCAACTTTCGCATGGGTTCAACCAATCAATATCGAGGGATCAAATTCCATTTGCATGAATGTGTTGGTGAAATTGACGACAGGCCTTCGGATGACATTATTACCTGGGCCTTCTCTTGTGTGTACAATACAACTGAATGTAGTGAAGAAACAGCCAAGGCATTCTTGACCAAGGTGGTGTTTGTTAGTGAACCATTGAGGGGGATGCCATGGTGGCGAGAAGGTGGAACTCTCTCTGCACAGCCTTCATTTGCACCTACATTGCAGCAGCAGATGGAAAACGTAGAACAAATAGACAAACTGGCCATGATGCAGCAACATGTGGGCGAAACCAAGGCAATCATGCACAATAACATTGAAAATATATTAGAAAGAGGAGATAAGATTGAAGATTTACAAGAGGAAGCGCACAAATTAAATGCAGCTGCAAAGGTTTTCAAGAAGAATGCAAAGAAAGTAAAGCGGTTCAAGCTGCTTCAGAATGCCAAGCATGGAGTTCTTGTTGGTACTGCGGTTACGGGAGTTGTTGGTGTGTGCGTCATCCCTCCGCTGATTGCATTGCTTTAGAAGTATGCTTTGTAGGATTTTGTAACTTTATGTTCATGTTCTTTAGTAGGTTGTTTCTGTAAATTGGAAGTTTGCCTTGATTCAGAGATTAAATAGATAATCAACATAAGGTGACTTTTTCTATCGTACTCTTTATCTACCGATATTGATGCCACCATCTCACGATAGCGTCTGACGCTATGCTCATTGCATCTACTCCATCAAATACATCGTCACCATTTGATTGCTTTTGTTGTTGGATTACCGAGTCGTAGTAGTCTCGAACTTTCTTTTGGTTCTTCTTCGGCTTGGATGGTTGTTTCGCATTACGTTTCATTCGTTTTACTACCAAGGCTGTTAAGTTTTCACTAGCCACAAGAGAATGTCCAACATTCTCTACGTGTTTGATGGTTGGTTGAGTGATAAGGATCGAGTCGGGAACTGGCAAGGTACGCTTGATAAATGCCCTGGGTTGACACCTCCAGAATGGCGGAGAGGAGTTGTAGAGAGACATCTCCTTATCTTGTAATTGTATTTCATTTTCTTCTTGATACCAGATCGTCTCGTTACTGTAGTGTCCAATGCTTACATCGAACATGATTGGGATTGTAAGTGATGACTTGCTAATGGAAAAATTGTCTTGCGCGTTGTAAGAGAGAGGGGCAACAAGCCAATTCTTTGATACTGATACCGCCGCTCCGACCTGTTGAACGAGCAGGGTTGCGTTCCAGGTCAGACCAGTCGAAGCTTGCAGTTCTATAAGTGAGTGTTGAGCTATTTTGAATAGTTCAACAGCCGAGTAGTACACCTTTGCAACGCGATATAACTGTTCCAGCGTCGCTGATGCAACATCCATGTTTCTGAAATATGTGGTAGTTCGCTCCAGTTGTTGCGTCAAAACAGAAGTAACTTTGCTCAAAGAGAACGATGCAACAATTAGGTTCCATTGATGCAGTAGATCATCCAGCGTGTTGACATAAAGAAATGCGCATCTCTCCATTATTTCCAACAATTGCCCCGTCAGTGACTCAACCCAGATACGAAGACGAAGTAGCGCCGATGCAAATGAAATACGAGATGAATGCAGCTTCTTCAATTGCTCAAGGCCCAATGCCTTATAAGTATTTATTGTTTCCCACAACCGTATTGCCAAGGACTCTTTCCAATAGTCAACTTTAGCTTGCAATGAAAAGAGCCCAGACAAAGCAAGTAGTATCGTGACGACTGCAAGAATCGATAGAGCAATACAGCTCCAGAGTCCCCAATCTTCATCATCATCATCTTTAGCGTTCTTCCCTACACTCGAATCTGATTGTAGAGAATTGTGTTCCTGATCCAATTCTGATAAGATGGTTTGGACCTTGCAAAAGGATGAGAAATAATCCGACTCTTCTTTTTGGCTGTCTTCCTCATCCTCTTCAATAACCCCAATCTCACTCATTTCACTATCAGCACAGAAAATTTGCGTGGGAGAAATGAATGATGATACATTGGATAACATTGACGAGCCATCATCGTCATCGGTAGAATTCAAAGTTACATCCAGATGTCTTGGTGGTGATTGTGTAGGCTGAGCATCATTACTGCGTGCTAGCTGATTGAGCAGCTGGAGAAGATGACCCCCCTGTACTTGCGTGTTATGGTCTTCATGAATGGATGATATACTATCTCGCTCAATGCTTCCTACTTCATTATCATGCCGATTAGCATGAAGTAACAACATTTGGAGCGGATTATAGTTCTCTAACTTTCCATTACGTTTGTTTCGGAGTGATGGTGGCGATACAGGACCAGCAATTGACCGGGTGGCAGATGAAGATGACGAAGATCCCGCAACAGACTCAGCATCTCCATTATTAGATGATGAAGAGGAGCTACTGTATCTCTGACCCAAGAGCCATAATCTACGTTTAGCTGGAGATGAAATTTCAATTGAGGAAATGTTCCTGCCGCGTTCGTTGGTAAGCACTGCATCCCGGTTAACGACAGCAAGAGCAGGAGCTGTCGAGTTGTTCAGTTCCACCAAAGGCGGACGTGACGACATCAACGGTTGTCTACTGTCACTCAATGATGATGTAGTAGACATCCATCTCCGGCGTCGACTCCATTCATCGTTTTCCACATTATTTTCAATTCTGGCCATGAATGCTTGACGGAACGCTTCCCGATCAAACGAGCGCTGCCTGTCGTTTCGTTCGTCGTCGCTGCTATGCATATTGTAACCCCCGTGCGGTCTACTACGCCGACACTGCTGTTTGTTTCATCAATTTAAACCAAATTCAAATGCAATCAATCACCAGATCAATCAACCCACTGCTTCATTCATTCCCTCGCGTGCGTCTCCACCTCCACCTTCTTCTTGATTTCTTTGATGGCTCCATCTTCTAACGGTCAAAATTCAAATGTGTGTTAATAATCGAGCTTCATCGTAGCAGCGCGGAACACAGCGTTCCGGAGAAAAGAGAAGATAAAAAATCAAAAAAAAAATTCCTCTGAGCTGCTATCTGAGTGACCATGGCGATGGCCGCTACTAGGCCCAGATTACGACCCTTGTATAGACTCTAATCGACCTAACTACCCACCCTAGCTCGTCTACAACACCCCCTTGGCATCCGACGGTGCTTGAGCGTGTCGAATTAGCTATGTCGGGGCCATCAGAGGCCACCAAACGGCGTCGTGTTACTCGATCGGCCGGTGCCGACGTAGTTGATGATGGTTTATCATGCTGTTTCTGTAAAGAGAGTATCCCCTACAGCAGCGAATGCGTCGAATTAGAACCGTGTGGTTGCACATCATGCACGAGATGTCTCCTTAAGTGCCATGGAAAGCGGGGGAGGACACAACCTGCTTGCCCCTGTGGTGAGACGATTTGTGCTCACAAATTTCTCTCTGCTATGCGTGTCCCAGAGGGAGGAGTTATCAACTACAAGCAAGAAGATGAGAGCGAGCTGCGTTTAAGGTGTCCATTAGAGTACGTGACAACAACAATGAAAGAAGAATTTGGTTCCATTGGTGATGGGGGTGAGATGTTGTGCCTGTGGGGCGTTAGATTTACCAAGTCCGGAGAGAAAACAACACGATCGAACGTACTTAAAATAGTGACACGTTGCAATAGCTGTGTCTCTAGCTACACTGATAGTGCCATTGATGAGTTGTGTAGATTCTCTGCGTGGCTGAGTCCCTCAATTACTGCGNTCTAGCTACACTGATAGTGCCATTGATGAGTTGTGTAGATTCTCTGCGTGGCTGAGTCCCTCAATTACTGCGCCTAGTATCGTGGAACGGAAACATCTCAGGACGATGAGTCCTCGTGATTTTTTAGAAGATGCGTTTGAAAAATACTCTCCGCTCATGGCTGTACTCTTCGGTCTAGCCACTGCAAAGTCAGCACGCGACAAAGATAAGATTTTGGGGACATCCAACCATCCGGACTACCAATCTCAATACCTTGCCATTGCTATGGCTCACGACATCATTATCCGCTCAAACCTGACGCATCCATACCGAGGACAACTCATGCTCAATAATATAATGGAGATGGAACGGATTTCAAATGGAAATCGTGACATACTCTCAGCTGCCAGAATTCTCCCCAGTCGGGACTTCACTGACACTAATATGCGCAACAATGTAGTTAGCAAAATGATGATGGGTGTAGAGCTAGATCAGAGAGGATTGCTATACCTTAACTTTGACAACATCGGCTTCAAAATGACTGGGCTAAATGCCGGTTACTCACCTTACACCCTCTTCCAAGAGATCCATGTAAAGGAACCTCGATTGAGAGAGCTTAACATTTACAATAATGATCCGACGCAACAATTATCTCGTGAAAGGGAACACAGATGGGTAGACTTATGCGAGTTGGATAGGGAATGCTACCCTGAAGAAATGAGGTTGGCCGAGTCACTTGTGGCCAACACACAAGCTGACTTTGACACACTAACGTTGTGTATCTGCTTTGGGATATTAAATGCGCGGGCAATGGTGATTGAGGAAAATCTGGCTGCTGGTAGATGTATTCCCAACCCTGCGTATATTGTAAACGAGGACACCTATAATGATGTCACACGGAGAGCAGTGGCTCAAAGAGGAGGGACGGTCCCGTCCACAGCAGCATCAGCTCCAACAGTTGATGACAATGATGACCAGGACGACGAAGATGAGTACCAGCCGAGTGCAGGGAGTGATAGCAACAGTGAGATCGTAACAAGAGAGCTTCCTATCCACCCTCTTGACCCAGATGAAGTAGATCTTCCAGCTTCAACTACTGTTTCCAATATGTATGGAGATAATACGAACCTGATTTCAATAAGGGAAGACTTGAGCAAGCTTGAGACTGTTGCGGCGATCATGGACTTTGTCTGGGAGTGTAGAACCACATTGCTGCGTAAGAGCCGCGAAGAAGAACCTGACTTTTGCCCAGCAGCTGAGATTGGATGCTTTCTCATGTGCGACGGCCAACCAGCACATCAAATTACCAAACTCATTGCACAAGACAATAGGAACTTCTACTTCAGAGATAATAACAAGGTTCAGCATATCAACTACGATGAAGATGACAGCGATGAAGATGATTTGCAGCCCTATATTGAGCGGCTAGATGGGTATTCTTATGGCGAAGATACTAAAGTCAAGTCAAAGTATCATGACAAGATTTTTGTTTCATTTGGTGTTTTTCATGCGACGCTGAAGATGCATAATTGCCGTGGACTAATGTTCGTTACGATGTTGGATGAGTTCTTTTCTTCCTTCCGCAATACTCCTAATAGGAGGAAGTGGGTGATATTCCCATCAGATCCTCGCCAGCTTGAGGATGAGTTGCCACAAATCATTTGTGCCCACTATGCATCAGCCTTCATCAACTGCTGGGAGGATGGCAAAACAAAAGGCATTTGTAGAGATGGAGAGTATCCATCGGTAAAGGACGTACACAAATACATGCTAGGCCGTGCGGCAAAGTACCCCCTTCTGAAGGCTGTATTGAATGATATCCGCTACGCTGAGATAGCAAAGATGATGAAGATGTCCGCAAAAATTGGCAAGCGCGGCTCCGTGGACTTATGGCTGACTTCCGTGCGATTTGCTTTGACACTTTGGTCAACCACACACGCTACAGAATATGTCCGGTTAGGATGTGAGTTGCTCCGTTGCTGGCACTGCTTCTCTCCTGCAGAGAAGCAGCTATACTCCAATGAAGTGTTTACACGGCTAACCGCGAATGGGAAACCGGAGGCTGCCGATTTAAATATGGAGAAGTCAGTACTTCACGTGAGGAATAAGTTAGGCAAGAATGACCGGGAAGGAATGGAGATAAAGATGGAAGGCGCCTGCAATAAAATTACGGAAGAAAGTACCGGTAGAGAAGTGAAGTCTCAACTGCGTGGGTATAAGA
>JALLBH010000563.1:0-17549 GCA_036940005.1 Skeletonema menzelii
TGTGACCTGTCACTGCACAAACACTGGAGGCCTCGCTCCATCGGGTGTCTTCCAGCAACATTATCTCGCATAACAATGGGAGTAATGTTATTATCGATAGGCGCCACTACTGCTTCTTCAATTATTGTGGTGATTACAACATTCATTTCGCTGAGAATTTTAAGTATCGTGCGATGCATTCACAACAACCGTAGAAAAAGGCGGCGGCGTGGTGAAGAATCATCCTCTTCATACAGCCATTTGCAACACACCGACGAGAAGAATCGGCCTTCATCGTCATCGACATTCAAGACTGTAGTATTTCTTGGCTCAGGTGGCCATACTACCGAAATGATTCAATTATTACAACAGCTCGATCCTAAAATTTATGCACCAATTGTGTACATCGTTGCCAAGAGCGATGTAACGTCGATACCACGGTTGCAGCGGTACATATTATCCTGTGCAACGCAGGATGGGGATAATAATCAGCAATGGGAGGGGAGATATCCTAAATGTGTCAACGATACAACAAAGAATAGCACCGATGATGATGCAACAATTCCACAGGCACAAGCACAAGTGCACACCCTTCCACGAGCACGAGAAGTGCATCAATCCTACATTTCGTCCATATTCACAACATTACATTCAACATACAGAACTGTACAATTATTATGGAAGATACAGCCGCAGTTGATAGTGACCAATGGACCGGGAACATGTGTTCCAATTGTTTATTGCGCATTCATTCTACGATGTCTTTTCAGTTTTCTACATCTGATTCGATTTGGCAAAGACTCATCATCATCGACAAAGATACTATTCCGAACAATCTTTATCGAGTCATTGTGCAGAGTGAAGACGTTATCATTATCGGGGAAATTAGTTTATCCGATTGTAGATTCATTTGTGGTACATTGGCCGAGTTTGATGGAGATGTATGATAAGGTGGAGATTTGTGATGCCCTTGTACCATCGTTGGATTCATGAGGATTATTGACAACTAATTGTGTATCAATTGCATGTGCTACCAATTCAGAATATATTTACATAGAATAGTTACCTACTTAGCACTACTGTCACCGTCTCCAGTGACCATCTTGCGGACATCGTACATTCTTTGACCATTCCTAGCAACAACGCCCCACCGATAGATCTCACTTTGTTGTTCCTCCGTCCCAGAAGTATTTCTTCTGCGACCACAATCAAGAGGTTTATCCCACTTGACCGCAACACAATCCAATTCATCTCCACCAGACGCCCATGATTTGATGTTTACAACTGTTCCCAACCTAATTGGATCTTGTTGTGATCCTCCTCGACTTCCAAGCCTAATTTCATTCCAATTAGGGCCAATTGTAACACGATCCCCCACCTTCACTTCCAGAATTGGCACTAGAGTATTTCCATTACCTTGACCATGATGTGGAGATTGAGTATGTTTCCAAAAACCCCAGCATCGCCCATCGCAAATATCATCAGACTCGAAGCAGGTTCGACAGCGTCTCTTGGCATTCTGTTCTACTGCTGCATTTCCCTCCTTGATATCATTCACTCTTGCATCAATCTTTTCCATTTGCTTTCGTAACGTCTTGCGCACATTCTTATGCTTCTTAGCCGGCAAGTATAACGAGTCGTGAAGTGATTGCAACCCTTCCTTTTGCTTCTCAAGTTCTTCTGCAGTAAATCTTTCAAGGAAGGTAAAGTAGGCATCTTTCCAACGTTGATGTCGCTCACAGTGGAATTCATGCAATGTGTCACGGCACGACGGACATATCAAGATGAGATCTCTGCATACACTACATAGATTTGCTCCACTGATTTCATCATAGGGGATATTGCATTCGATACATTTGCCAACCACATCATCATCATCCTTTTGATCTTGTTGACGACCACCACTCGTCTCACCCACAGCACCACCACCATCTTCTTCTTCTTCCTTTCTCACTACCAACATAGAATCCGCATCAAGAGCAACCCTCTGATCAAACACAAACACCTTCCCCTTATAAAACCCATCTTTCCCATACCGTTCCAGATATCGATGTATCCCCCCACTCAAATGACTGACATCCTCTACACCACGTTGTTTCAACATTGCCGAGGCCTTGATGCACCTTATTCCGCCAGTGCAGTACATTAGTACCTTTTTGTCTTTGAGGGATTCCGAATTTTGGGAGCAGAATGTTGAGTCGAAGTGGGAGAATGTGACTGTGTTTGGATTGATGGCTGGGGTTGGTAATGTACCTGTTGTATTATCAAGTGTTGGCACTCTAGAAGAAGAAAAAGTAGTAGTAGTTGGATGAATGAAATGTCCAATAGCATGTTCAAATGTATTCCGAACATCAATCAGTACCACCTCCTTCTTCGTTTGCTCTAATGTAGTATCAACTCGTTGTTTCTTCTTCAAGGGATGTCCCTCATTATCTTCGTTTGCATTCGTAGTAGTACTATCAACATCATCAATGTTAGTATTATATGAATGATGCTTCTTCTGTTGTTGAGTAGCATCCAATAGTATAGCATGAAATTCCTCTGCACTAATCTCCTTCCCTGTATCAAATGGTATCTCATCGACATGGATGGCACCACCCGTATTAACGATTTCTTTGACTATTTGAATCTTTAAATCTGGAAAGGGATCAACAACTACTGCTGATGGTGATGATGATTTGTTGTTGTTGTTGTTGTTGGTGGAAGTCTTCCAGTCTATATTGGCAAAGAGATGTCCATTTCCTTCATTTGGTGTCTCTACTACATCATCAGCAGAAGGAGGAGGCGGCGGCATACCCAACTCACGAATCAAATCAAATCGTTCCATCCTATCAATATATTCCTTCAGTTCCATTTCAGTAGAACAGCTCAGCGTCCCGTTGATTCCTTCAGTGGAGAGTAATATCCGCCCTTTCATGTTGTGACAGAGGGTGGATTGATGTTGTTGGAGGAGAGGGAGGTAGAAGGAAGAGTTTTGGCGGAAATAGTTGAGTGTGGCAGAAGATAAGAGGTGGTTCGAGGAGGGGAGGAAGTATTGATAGAAGAGGACTACATGATGATGATGTGGACGAGATGATGATGAGGATGGTGCAGATGTTGTCATGGTTGACATGTTTTTTGTGGCGTTTATGCTAGGTTAAGTATGTTCATGTTGTTGGCGCCAAAAACTCAGTTGGCGCCAAAAACCTGTCCGATCTTTTCCACCTCCACAAAAGATGTCGACCATGGCCGTCCTTGGTCGTTGAAACATAGCAGCAGCCTTCTTCCCTGTACCGTAAACTATCAAATGTTTATAGACTCTTGGGCCCTGTAGTAATGTCACATCATCATAATGACAGTATTTTCCTACAAATTTGGATCGACACTCTCCATCCTCTACATTGCTATCCGACTAAGCACCGCCAACCTATCACCAATCACTGATTGCGATGAGGTATTCAATTATTGGGAGCCTCTTCATTTCATTCTGTATGGAACGTAAGTGATCTCTTGGCTGTGTTTATATTGAAATGAACCATCTGTGTTTGGATTGACAAACAAACGTCCAATGAGGATAATTTTATATTTTATAACCATCTTTCGACTGAGTTTAGAGCTTTATAGGCTTTGTGAGCGACAGATTTATTCCCAACATGTTCTGAGGACGTTTGTGTATTGATCAATTATGATACATTTAATCTTACGTGGATGTGTATAGAGTTTGAAAAAATCAATATCATGATTGTACTCACAATATATACATCTTTTTTGTTGTCACCAAAAAAAACACACACATCAACTTCCTCATCTATCAGGGGAATGCAAACATGGGAATATGCTCCACAATATGCTCTAAGGACATATGCATACCTCCTACCAATAGCAGGATGGGCCAAATGTCTTCAATTCCTACTAGAATTCTTCCCTACATCCTCATTGATACGGCAGCAGCTTTTCAATTTGTTACTACTACAATCATCTTCTCTTTCAACACAATTATTATCCAATAATGATATCATCGTTGACGACAAACCTCTCCTATTCGCCATACTCCGCTCCTCCCTCACAATACTCTCCTGCTACTCCGAACTCTCCTTCCTAAGTTCCATCCATGACACCATCTCCCCCACCCTGGCACATTGGACGGCATTCTGCAGTTTCACCGCCGCAGGGAATTTTCACGCCAGTCCAGCACTATTGCCCTCCTCCACTGTCATGATTTTATGGAGGGTAAGTGCTGCCAATCAACTTCGAGGGTGTGATGGGTATGCGATATTGTGGGGACTGGTGGCAGTATTGGCAGTGGGATGGCCATTCTGTGCAGTGTTGTTTGTGTCTACTGGACTTTGGGCTCTTTGGAAGGCTGCAAGAAGTTTAGAACTGAAGAAAAATGATAGTAGTAGTACTGCTATCCGATGTCGATCGATGGTACATGTGCTAATACGAACAGCTGTACATGCAATCATTGTTCAAGCATTTGTCATGATGATTGACTATTACTATTATGGCAAGATAGTCTCTCCGATATGGAATATATTCGTTTACAATGCCACCGCTGGGGGGGATGAATTGTATGGAGTCGAGCCTCTTTCGTACTATGTCAAGAATTTACTCTTGAATTTCAATTTTGTGGGACTACTTGGTATACTATCACTTCCTATTTTGGTTGGGAGGAAACTTTTGGCAAGTTCTTTCCCTCGAATAGAACTGTTTCGTGGTGATGCTTACTATTCATCAGGGACTACTTCGGACAGTTTGAAACTACTGATGTTGATCCCAATGTACATTTGGATGGCGATTGTTTTTCCAAGGCCGCACAAAGAAGAGAGATTTCTTTTTCCGATATACCCCATGCTTGGTTTTGGTGCCTCAATAGCATTGGAAGAGATTATGATATTGTCAATGCACGTACTCTCTTTGGTCCGTTCAAAGAAGTCGACCACATCATGTCCAAACAAACTCAAGTTTCTGGGACTTTTGCTGCTATCACCGTTTGCAGTTATATCCATCTCCAGGTCATTTGCACTCCATCACAATTATTCTGCACCACTTGATCTCTACCAATACTTCTACTACCATCACATCTTGTCAAAAGATATGGCACCCGCACTTCAAAGCAACAAAGTGACGTACATTTGCACTGCTGGTGAATGGTATAGATTCCCATCATCCTTCTTCCTTCCACCAAATACTCAGTTGGGATTCCTCAAGTCGTCGTTTTCAGGGCAGCTGCCACAACCATATACAGAATATGGTTCCAAGCAGAAAAGTCTGGAGATTCAGCAATGTGCGTTTAATGATGTCAACAAAGAGGAGATGGATAGATATGTCGACATACAACAGTGTTCCTATGTAGTCGAATTGGTTTCTACTTCAGATGCAGGTGACGGAGAGGAGGAGACTCCGGAATGCTTGCAATACATGAATTCTGATCGTAGTGGCGATTGGACGAGAGTTGCCACCTTCAAATATCTCGATGCAATGAAGACAAATGCAATCCATAGAATTCTTTATATCCCGTTTCAGAGAAAAAGTAAAGCGAAGTACAAGGGATACAACTTGTACTCGGTTTCGAGGAGTAGATGAGAATCGAGTAGATCTCATCTTTGATTGCAATCTGAATCATTCAAGTACATAATGTGTAGTCATAAATTGAATTGTGTACTTCCAATCTGATAGTATTCCTCATCCTCCTCTCTTGATAGAGCTAGAGAGCATCTATAGAGATATGCAGTGTTCCAGACTGCTGCAGTGATTTGCTCTGGCAGTAGCAATCCAAGTAGGATTATAAATCTCAAGTTATTTTTAACTCTAAATCACCAATCCCTTCATTTTCAACATCGTCACGATATGATGTATCAAAATTATCACCGTCTTCGACATCCGCCGATACTGCAACTGGCTGTCTATACGTATGTTTTCTCCTCCGCCGTACCAATCTTATGAATACTAAGATGGCGATAAAAAGCATCACAACTAAAGCTGCCGACGCTCGGCTAAACCTACTCGGAGTTGTTTTATCGCCGCCGCCGCCACTCCTTGGGGCTGGACGAGGCAGGGTATCACTCCATCCAGCTTTGCCAGTAAATCGTGCATTTACGTGGACTGCCGTCACAATACCACGAGCATTTGATGACAAACTAAAGTGAGAGAGGCCTGATGCCGTCGTATCATTAATATCCCAACCTTCTGCCTCCTTCGGATCTCCGACTAATACTGTAATGGGATCTGAATACCACCAGCTATACTCTCGCCCACGAATAACTTTCCCTGCATTTGAGGCGAAGTAGGATGGATTCGTACGTGCATTGACTATATGACTTGCAGGACCCAAATTAGCAGGGCCAACGTTGGCCGCTGCTGTAGCCCAATCCTTATCAACCTTGGCCCGTGCAAACACTGCAATTGTTGTGCCCGGCGGCATGTTACCAATGTCAATAGATGCTTTGAATACTGGATCAAAGTTGTAAATTTGTGCATAGGTATCCCCACCCTCTGGCTCGGCGGGGTATGTTCCATCAGCATGCCAACGAGATCTACCGCCTGAGGAACCACGCTCAACATTGGACGGCTGGACGAATTCAAACTTGGCATCAATGACATTACGAGTTTCCATGGATGGGAAAAATCCAGACTCACTCTCTGCCAATTGAGTCGGAAGGTCATCCCACAATCCATAAACAATTTCAGTTCGATCAATAGTCATTGCCCCACCTACCGTCCACGTAATTTCCCTACTTGTAATAGAACTCTTCTTCTCACCACTACCAGGAACCCAAACCAACTTTGCATCATCATAATATGACGTCGGCGATCGTTTCAAATTCACTGTTGGTACAACATCATCCTCAAACATCAATTCCTCCACACCCCGAATAGACACATACGGCTCCACCACATCCATTGCGAGCAATGCCAATCGTATATTCCTCGCCACATGTCCATTCTCACGTCCACTAGTACTTATCAACGGATTCTCCCTCGATCCCAAATCCTCCCGTTTCGGCTCTTTCCTATCACTCGTTTCAATCAACATATTAAACGCTCGCAACGTTGAATTATTATACAATGTCTTCTCCTTCGGATACCCCCCATACGTCGTCGGAGTACACTGTACCACCCTCTCCGGATCCCACGATCCTGCAAATGCCCAATCTTCCATCCCCCCCCGAACATAATACACCTTATCATTCATCGTCCCAAAGTCATACGGACTATGACCCGGAAATCCATTTGAATATCTAGAATACGCCGATGCAATCTCATGTTGTGCCAAAGCATCCGGTGCATCCAAATTCAAATATGTAGGAGCACCCCATTCATATCCAATAACCTCCATCCCCCCATGAAATGTTAATCCAATTTGAAAGAGGTGTGATCGCCATAATTCATTGATACTTCGTCCAGCTATAGTTTGCATACATTCGTTTTCGTGATATTGTTCAATATCAAATGGAAAATCACGATTGGGATCGATGGTGCCTTCTTCACGTTTGTTACGTGAATAACCTAGAGCGTTGGCAGTGGGGATGATGATGGTACGACGTGTTGATACAAGTCGTGCTAACCATTGACGGAGGGGGGAGGGTATTCCTTTTTGAGTGAGGGATTGACGACATGTTTGGGCGGTGGATAGTTCTTGTTCCCATTGGTCTTGTGTGAATTTTCCTTGATTGGGTTCACCACTGGCATCATTTTCATTATTACTGTTGTCATCACCTGGTTGAAACTTCATCCTAGGAAGTGATTCACAAGCAGCACTCTCCAACAACAACTCACTCATTTCCACTAGTGATGTTGGTCCCACACGTTCATTCCCATGCACGGATCCTGATAAGAAAACATCTGGTACCAATGTCCACCCCTCGGATGATTCATCATTTCGTGGTTGTGGAGATGATGGTGAAACATTAGTATCTAATTGTATATCTGGATCATTCGGATATGCTTCTTTATCTTGAATAATCAGTACATAATTATTACATCCCACTCCACTTGCAGCTGCAGAAGTTGTTGTAGTTGTCGCATCAGATTGTTTCGTCGCAGCATAAATGTCATCAAAGGGACAATCTTCACTTTCTCCAGCACGAGGCAATCCAAACCATTCTTGAGTGGTGGTCAATGTACAAAAGTTGGGGTAGGTCGTTGCAAGTTCTAATAGACGATTGAGAAGATCGGATGATGGGAGAATTTGGTAGTGATCTTCTCTTCTTTGCGGTGTGGCGGCGGCGGCTGTTGGTGATGATGAGACGACGACGACAACAATAATGGCGACTACTGTGAGGAGGAGGAGGGTTGATAGATTATTATTTGGTGTCATCATGTAGTCGAGAATATGTATTGTCACCAGTAGATAGGCACCATGCTCATGATGGCATGGCATTGGTCCCGGCGCGCGGCTTGGATTTTGTGCACAAAGATTTTGGCGGAGGCAAGGTGTGACACTCATCTATCTTCATCTTCATCGATGAAGGATGAAGCACTTAGAGCGGCGCAGCACCAGAGCAATAGATAACAGCTTACGGATTGTTAGAGAGACTCTTTCTATTGGCTCGAAGTAAAGCAAGCCAACAGTAAGGCTGCCATTGATTGCGTCGATGAGTGCCCAACACATACGCAATGAGTAAGTACCAATTTGCGTTCTCACGTTTCGTTCGCTAATATCATCCACGCGCCAACCAACATAACTCTGGTGATACAGAAAAGATCATGGCGACCGTAATAAGAAAGAGGTCAATACAAAAGATATCCCCGAAGAAGCTCAAGAAGAGAAGGAGAAGGTGAAGGTACTGCCACGACTTCTTTGAACGAGGTTGAAGAAATGGACATGCTGATCAAATCGACACGTGCATGGATGGAGACGCAAACGACTGGTAAGAAAGTGAGATCGGAAGCGGTTAAGGCTAAGTTGACAATGTTACAGTCAATGATGTGTGTCCAGAATGCAGCATAAGCATTACCTGAGATGAAGAAGCTGTAAAATGGAGCCACCCATCTACTTCCAGCTCGAATTAAAGAAGTGAGCTAACGATTTGAAGATTTCTCTGGATACTTGAAGTAAGTACTTAGTGCTGTCAATAGTTGTTTAATCTTGTGGAAAAGTGTGCAAAAGTCGCAACGCTTAGTGAAATGACTCCTTTAGATGCTTCAATCAAAAAACTCAAAAACTCAAAAACTCAAACCATCAACACCACACACTTCTTCCAACTTCCTCGGCCTATGCCAAGAGTCTAGCTACTCTAGATTGCGAATAGACCGAGCTCTCTCTAGAGACCTTTCGATTGGTGGTGGCAATGTTGTCTCCTCATTGTTACTACTCTGTGGTAGTAGTAGTAGCGGCATCGTCGCTGACTCTCGGTGTATCTGCATCGGCTTTTCTTCTGAATTGGCCTCCATCAACCCATCACCATCACCGCACAATCCATAAATCCTCAATTAAGAGTATCAACACACCCAGCGATGATGACTCTACAGTAGCGCAAATCAGTCATACTCTCCAAAACCTACAAAAGGATCTTCTCGCCAACCCATCGAAATTACAGCCAATCCTAGAACAACACCAACACGAAGAAGAAGACTTCGAGTTATCATCCGAAGATCTTGTGAAAGAAACTCTCCTTTCCACTCGTTTACCCGATCTAGAACTTAATCGCACTCGCATTGGACCCAGCACCATCGATGGAGCGGGACGTGGTCTGTTTGCAACAGAGGATATTGCAAAAGGGGAGTTGATTACGTGTTATCCTGGTGATGCTTTGTTGTGTGAATATAGCGAGTTGGATACAGGCGAAGAGGAGGAAGATTTTGACGAAGAAGATATTGATTTTGAAGATGAAGACTATTACGATGAAGAAGCAGATTATGTTGAAGAAGTAGTTCTCTGGGGAACTCATGTCGATGAAAGTGATAGGATTGAAGAAGATGAAGTATTTGATGGAATTGCTGACGAAGACTTGCCACCGCTAACTTCATATGCAGCGTCTGTAAATGATGTCTATTCTGTAATGGGTATGCCTGTGCTTGACACTGATCCCGCCTACTATGGTCATTTCGCAAACGATGGAGCAGGGCATATTGCCATTCAAACTGGTGTCGATGAAGCGGCAAGGATGGGAATAGAGGAAATCATCTCGTCGTACGTTTCCGAAAGCGTGGAGCTGTCCAATGCCATACATAAACCAATAGCAGATGGGTTGCATCTCGGTACGTTTGCATCGAAGAATATTAAGAAGGGAGAAGAAGTGATGGTGACTTATGGCCCAGATTATTGGATGGCTTTTGAGGGTTGAAATCTATTTACACATCATACTTAATTCATTGAAAGGATAAAATGCAGCTTTGATTCTGTCGTATTTCTTCATTGTATGTTCAAATTCAGTTTATACCTTCAAAGAATAATTTGAGTAGTCTCATTCCACATACCCTCCTTCGTAGGGAGCAGACAATTTGTCAGGCAACTCCCCAGAGGGATTTAATGGATCTACATGGCACAAAGAATATCGACAACTGTTCCATATCCATAAGTTCGCTCCCCATTTCGTGCCCTTCAGAACTGGACAAGCACCATGAAACGATTGTCTATCCATTTCACCATCTGGTTTTTGACTGTAGAATAATATCGCATCACCACGACGAGGAGGGACGGCGAATTTCCCGTAACATTTCTCAATTAATTTGTTCTCCCACGACTCTGTTTTGAGACCAGCATCGGCCACAAATTTCTTCAGCATTTCCTCCGATGGGGCTTCGCCTAATCGCTTTACCAACTCCTCCGACTTTTCGGCTGTCAATTTGTCAACAAGAGGAAAGACAGTCTGCCCCCCATACTCCACATCCGACAAGTATAAGAAAACAGTCGCAAGTCGATTGCTTCCACCTCTGAGGGGATCCCAGTTGTGATCATTACTTTGTCCCACCGGGAAAAAGTCATGATGGGCCACATATGCCTGACCAAGTTCATATCGTAATATTTGGATTCCATCTGCCATTTCATCTTTGTATGCACCCATACGCATTAGGCGGAATGCACGTCGTTTAATATTTGCGGCATTCCGTGTTACCATGTCAAAGGCGTTCTCAGACGTGCGTGTAGTCAATCGAGCTTCGGAACCACCCTGATTCCACGCTTTGTGTGTTCCACCTGTCGATGGTCGCATCTTATATTCATTTTCATCGGCTGTGCTAAATCTTATTAATTCATCTGTTTCTTCGGCACTTAGAAAGTTGTGAACGTAAAACACACGTGGATCAGACTTCGGATCGGAAGTAGGCACTGTAAGCGTTTCGAGTTCAATTTGTGTTCCTGTGCCTCCTACCACACCAGGCACTGGGCGTTTGTGTCCTACGGCCACAGCTGGCCATTGGAAATGAGTGCCTGGTTTTGTTGGTCCGCTGTACAAGCTGTATGAAAATTGATATTATAATAATGATTCGAATAACATGAGATATGTATGTCTCTAGAATACAACATAATACAAAGTCAGAACATCAAACTTACGCAGTCCCATTCTCAAAATGAAAGCGATTTTGAACAATCTGTCCAAGGTCGTTGTAAAGTCGTCCAGCCGACAAAAATTGCTCCTCTGTTTCAAAAATTGCTTCAGTCGGTTCACCTATCCCACCATTTTGAAATAATATTGCGTAAGTCGAAGGGAAATTTTGATCAGGGATAGGTGATGAATAATATCCTTCATCCCATGATCCAGGTTTCGGGATGTAGTATGGTGGTGATGATTGGATTTCGCTGCTACTGGTACTACTGGAGCTGGAGCTGTTGATGACAACAACATTTTCACCACTTGATTGATATCGACGATACCAAAATGCTATTCCGACGGCGAGAATTATTCCAGGAAGCGACGAAGAGAATAGAGACGCATTTGGTGGCTTTGGGGTGGCCTTTTGGTCCATGGTCTTTCGACCTTTCTTTGCTGTGGCTGTCTTCTTTGCTGCCATGTTGATGAAGAAATAAATATTATGTAGATAGAGTCAACAATCCAAAGATTTTTCTGAGGGCGGCCCGCCAGCCCGGGGAGCAGAAGATGAGCAGAGTGCTCTCAAAAAACGGGAGCAGAGTTGTTTGGTCTTACATCCCATCTAAATCGCTGTATCTTTGCTCAACATCGATTCCAACTTAGTTTCAAAGATCCCATTGGCGAACATTAGGAGTACCGGTTTTAGTTTTGCAAACTCTCGTTAACGAAGTTGACCACCCCTCCAAAGCTTCATAACAACTAAAATAAATGATATATTTTACTCATGACATTGGTAATGATGTGAAACAGACATGTCTGTTATGAAGCTACGTTTCACGAGTTGGGTGCAAAACACGATCTGGGCACGATCTCATCATCTATCGGCGGCCATCTCTTCTCTCATAAAAGTTGTAGGTCATTGAATACTTCAAGAGAGATCGTCAATAACGTCATGCTGTTTCGCTCTTATTGCACCGCTGCCATCGCAGCAACATTGGTGTCGCCGCTGGCAAAAGCGGCCTCTACCGGCGTCGAGAAGAACAAGAGCCTTCGTGGCGGAGACTACGTAGCCGCAGTCGCCTCTGCAAACAACCACCACCACCGTGTCCTTCAAGAAGAAGAGGAGTTCACATTCCTCATTGCTGATATTCAGTATGAAGATGGCGTTACTGCCTCTAGCCGTAATCGTAACCTGCAAGGCAATATTCAAGGCCGAGGAAATGGTCGCGGCAATAAACCCAACAAGCCCGATCATACCATCAACGTTCAAGATGCTCATGGCTTGATCTACGAGATCGAAGAGGGCTCTGGTGATACCGCAGGCGCTTCTTCGGGTGCAAAAGTTGTTCTCCCTTCTCAGGCGTTTCGAAACACTAATGGCAAAATCAATCTAGGCGGCGGCTCTCTGAAGCTGAAGACCACGAAGCCAAAGAAGAATCAGAAGCGTGACCTCCAAGGAGATGACTCAGCGACCGACTTGCGTCGTCATCTTGCCGCCACTGGAACTAAAACTGTAGTTGCTGTCAGGGTTGTGGCTGCTAATAATGCTGCATACAACCACGCAGACGAAGCTGGATTGAGCGACGATGTGTTTGGGACAAGTGGAGATGTCTTCAATTTGAAGACAGGCTACGAGCAGTGCTCCCACGGTCAGTTGACCATTAATCCAGGAGGATCTGATTACGGCATAGTCAATGGAGTCGTTACAATTACCGTGGACACTGCCGCTACTAGTGGTAACGATGCAGCTATGAGAAATGCCGTGACTGCCCAAATCAACGCTCAGTTTGGTGTATCCGATCCTAGAGACATTGCCGACTAGTGAGTGTGCCACTTCCATCTTCTTTATTCATTCTCCCTATTACCAGTTAGTTCAGAGTTCATACTAACATTCATTATTGTCTTCTTTACATTTCAGTTGGATGTACTGCTTACCTCCCAACGTTATGAATGGAATCGCGTACGCATTCATTAACTCCTGGCAGAGTGTGTACTCGAATGAATGGTGTAATTACCCATCTGCTCAGATTCATGAGGTTGGCCAGTGAGTACTTTATGTTGCTTCTGCTGTTTCTGTTTTTTGTTATCAAACTTCACTCAAATACTCATGATACCTCTCGTTTCAGCAACTTCGGCTATGGCCACTCCAACGAAGGAAGTACAAACTACGGCGACCAATCCGGCATGATGGGCTACAGTTACAGCCAAGACGAAGGTCCAGTTAGTAAGTTCTATTATATTTCAATATGTTTGATATATCACACACATGTATAATACTAACACTAACACGATGTCTTTTCTCATCCACTCTTCAGTGTGTTTCAACGCAGCAAAATCGTGGCAGACAGGATGGTTCAATTACAAGCGAGTTAACATGAACATTGGTGGATCTGGAGCTACGGACAATTGCTTAGAAGCTGAGATCACAGGTCAAACTGACTACGACGTCAATTTGGATCAAACTGTCCTCGTGAAGATGAACAGGAATTCTGGTAAAGATCTCTTCCTCATGTACAACAAGAAGACGGCTGGTGGCATCAATAGTGGAACCTTGGAAGGCGGTAACACTGTAATGATTGTGGAAGCCGAGTCTGAAGGAACAAGCTACGGGGAGTCATGGTTGCTAGGGAAGCTTGGCGCTGGTGATAGCAAAACATTCGCGAATTACATCGGTGATGGAAGAGATTTAGTTCTGCGTGTACTATCTTTTAACGATGGCAAAGCTCAAATCAGGATCGATTTCGATGGCCTTTGTGACAGGACTATGGCTCCCACTACCTCTCCTTGCGGAAATCCAAGTCAGAAACAGGTGTCAGTTCAAATCACCACTGATGAGTATCCTCAGGAAACATCCTGGACGATCAGAAAGGTCGGTAATTGTGCAGGACAAACTGATCCTAATCTATCATCTCCATCATATGAGAGTAAGAACGCTGCACAGCCGATATTCGAACAGTGCGTTGATAAGGGGCAATATCAGTTCATCATAAATGATGCATACGGCGATGGAATGTGCTGCGGTGAGTTACTTTGCTCCTCAATCACGCTTCTTTTTCATTCTTCTTGGTCGCGCTCACGCTCACCTCACAATCATCGTATCTTTGCTGCGCCTCTAGGATATGGTACAGGTTCTTTTGTGGTGTTATATGGGGACAAAAATGTATTTGATGGCCAAAGTGGGGACTTTGGATCCAGTTTCGAGGGGACCTTCGGAGAATGTGAGGACACGCCAGCGACTCCTCCGCCAACTCCGAATCCGACAGCATTCCCAACAAATCCTCCTACAAATATACCCACTCCCAATCCAACTTCGGTTCCAACAAGCCCTCCCACGGCTCCGGTAAGTTTTACAATGATGATCAAATAGAATGATTTGATTGACCAGCTATTTTATTTACTCATGAATACTTTTCACCTCTTGTATTTTTTTGCTGCAGCCAACTGCAACTCCAACTGCACCACCAACACCAGTTCCCACTGCGCTTCCCACGGCTCCGGTAAGTCATGGAGCGGAGTAGTATCACAAATAGAAGTTGATTTGGTTCACTAGCTATGCATCTTCTCTAATCATCTCATATAATCTTTCACTACAGCAAACTTTTCCACCAACACCTGCTCCCATGGCTCCTGTAACTCCAGCTCCTACAAATGGAGACTCTCCGGGGCCACAAGGTGCCCTCTTTGACTCGGGATATGGCGTTCCCAGGTGTGCCAATGTGGGATCCTCTTGCGATTCACTCGGCCTTCTCAATGGTAGAGGAACGATTACTAACGGCGCGGAACCCAATTTTTCAAATACCAACAATAACGGAGCAGCATGCGCTGATGGGAACAGTGGAGAGTATCAGAACGATGAATCAATCGAGCAAATTACCGTCACTGCGGGTGATATCGTTTCAGGAACTCCAGTTCCTTCTGGTGACTTCATCGTTGAGGGCGGTCGTGCATATGTGACTGTGAAGGTTTGGTGCTGGGGTTCAGGTGCATCTGATACTGCTGACATCTACCTCTCGAGCGACGCTTCTAGTCCTGATTGGCAATACTTGGCTTCAATCACTTGTCCTGGTGGTGGGGAACAAACAATCAGGCATGCATTCGACGTTCCACAAGGCATCAACCAGTCTATTCGTGTTAACTTTCGTTACAATGGTTCTCAAAGTACTTGTTCGAATGGCAGCTACGACGATCACGATGATTTGGTCTTTACTGTGAAGGAAAGCATCAATTTAACTCCTTCACCAACTCCAGCTCCAACTCTACCTCCTACTCCAATGCCACCGAACAAGGCTCCAAGTGGGCCTCAAACAGCTTCTTACGACGGAGCTCTTGGAGCCCCCAAATGCTCTGTAGGTTCGTCTTGCGACTCAGGTGCTCTTCTCAATGGGAGAGGATCTATCACAAATGGTGTGGAACTCAATCAGCCAAACACATTGAATTCTTGTACCGATGGCAATAGTGGATCGTTCCATAATGATGAATCTATCGATAAGATTGTTGTAAGCCGTGCGTCTGGTAGCATTGATGACCTGACTGAGGGTGATGTTGTGACCATTTCGGCGACTGTATGGTGCTGGAATACTGGATCCGACGACAACATTGACTTTTACTATGCAAGCGACGCACTGAATCCTGTCTGGACTAAGATTGGGGAGCGCCAGCAATGCCCAGGTGGGGGGATCCAAACTGTGACAGCCTCTTATACGTTGCCCCAAGGAGCAATTCAAGCTGTGCGTGCGAACTTGATGTATGGTTCGAACAATCCTACTTCGGCTAGTTGTGTGACTGGTAGCTACGACGACACGGATGACTTGGTGATCACAGTCAAACCAAATCTTACATCACAAGGTGCCGCTGCAACTGTCTCTCCAAGCAAAAATGATGATGCACAAGGCATTATCATCGATGGAGGGAAAGATTTCGAAGCAGACAAAAAGAAGAAGGAATTCATGGACAAGAATAAGAGCACTTCAAAGCCTAAAGTGGGTAAAGGCGGTGTCAGTAAAAGTGTAGGTGATAAATATGTTTGCTCCAAGGCCAGACCTTTTGCGTCAACCATTTGCACTGATGGATCATCCGCAGATGAAATCTGCTCCCCTGAGAATGTTGGCCGCATCTGTGGAACAGGAGGAAAAAAGTGTTGGTGGGCAGAATGCAACTGAGAAGAGTCTTCCCAAACGATGATCTGAAACAATCGTGCTGTGAGGCCCCAACCAAAAGCATAAGAAGTGATCACGGCTCTAGACTATGCATTGAATTTGAAAGGAGGAATTAGGATAGTAGCTTGATAGCAAGTTGCTTTAATAATGATATTACTAATTGCTCGAATAGATCATTTCCCAGAAATGTTCTGGTGTGACTACTCTTCAACTCTAGCTAGGAGACATCATTTAGAAACGACGGCACATCCTCTCATCACGTCTCACCCTCCTCTCATCTCTGCGAATGTCATGCATCAAACCACCTCGACGACAAGGTTCAGCATACGGATCCATCATGTAAGGATCAGCATAGGGATCATCACACATCATACGCTCTTCTCGACGGACTTCCCGCCTAGGACATTCTTCCATACGAACCTCCTCTCTATGAATCTCCCGCTCTTGCTTTGCTTGGTCGGGATTCTCAGCGCGAATGATCTTTCTATCTTTTGTAGTAATGAGTTGGTGAATGGTACGATCGCACTCTGCATTCACAAGTCGATACTTGATGTCAACATGGTTCACTCCCTTGTGCTTAAAGTGAATAAGTGTGACTTTTGATCCAAGCTCAAAGAGACGAGTGTGAGATTGCTTCACCTGATCTTTGGTGATGAGTGTATCATTCTTGCTTTCGTAGAAGTCATCATCGTAGAGCTGGTTGAAGAGGGCTTCCACCTCGGAGAATTCACGTTTGGACCCGTCAAAGGTGCGGAGGTACCTGAGAAAGTGTGTTTCGAAGGTATCTTGCTCTTGCGCGGCTTCGGCATTAGCTTCGGTGGTGGCTGTGTCTGTGTGGTGGCGATGATGGTGTCTGAATAATCCCATGATGTTAGTATTGAGTTATTATTGTTGGTTGATAATGTTGTTGTTGCTTTTGTGGATGATTGATTGTTGATTTTATGAGCTCAGTGTGAATTTC
>JALLBH010000564.1:0-17912 GCA_036940005.1 Skeletonema menzelii
GAGAAAAAATGGTTTTGCCCAGCCGAAGGTTTGGGCAGGTCAGGCTTATGGATTTGGGATTTTATGAGCAATTGAGATGGGCATCTCGAATCTCAAAGAAGTTCCCACATAGCTATGCATGATGTACAATACCTCACGCACTAACTCCTAACTAACTCCTCTCAGAGAGAGAGGTACTACTCCCTACTACTTATTCGTTGCTTCTCTGTTCGTTTACTCCTATGTAATGTATTCGGTAGCAATCCGTTCAAGAGTATGTATTGTAATAATGTAAGGTAATTAACGTGTTTTATCTTGTTCGATCTCGTTCTATTAAAATGTGAAGCACAAGGGTACGCAAATAATCTCAGGATGATTTGTTTTATGATGACTCCTCCAATCTCGCAATAAGCTCGGCTTTCTTCCCACTAACTTTCAAGCCCTTGCTGCGTAGGGCATCTTTCAACGCAGTGACAGTCATTGACGAATAATCGGGTGTTTCTTCTTTTGTAACAGGTTCATCGACCTCGGGCTCAAATACATCATCGTTGTCTTCTTCAACTGCGGAAGCAGATCTCCTTTCTGCCATTTCCTTTTCATACTTGAGAACAGCTGCACGAGCTGCTTTCCCCAATGCAGCTTCCTCATCTTCTGATAGATCACCCATTTCTGTTTGAAGTAGCTCATCCATCATTTTAGCATCCTTACTATCTCCACCAATGCCTGCAAGTTCATTGGCAAGAAGTACTGATGCTTCCCAGTCGTCATCGTCAATGAAATCATCATCGTCCTCTTCATCGTCTGCCATCAATGCTTCCTGTTCTGCCATGAGACGCACCGCTTCTCTTGCCGCCTCGGCCTGCTCTTCCAATAGACGCGCTTCTTCTAATCGAGCTTGTTCGACAGCTCGTTGTTCAGCCTCTTCCTTGATACGGGCTTCTTCTGCTAATCTAGCGAATTCAGCAAGTCTAGCTTCTTCCTTTTGGCGTGCTTCCTCCTCCTCGGCTTTCTTCTTGGCTTCTGCCTCAGCAGCTGCCTTGGCCTCGGCTTCAGCCTTCTTCTTGGCCTCTGCCTCAGAAGCTGCCTTGGCCTCTGCTTCAGCCTTCTTCTTGGCCTCTGCCTCAGCAGCAGCCACAGCAGCAGCCTTTGCTTCCTCTTCTGCCTTCTTCTTGGCCTCTGCCTCAGCAGCTGCCTTGGCCTCTGCTTCAGCCTTCTTCTTGGCCTCTGCCTCAGCAGCAGCCTTTGCTTCCTCTTCTGCCTTCTTCTTGGCCTCTGCCTCAGCAGCCGCCTTTGCTTCCTCTTCTGCCTTCTTCTTGGCCTCTGCCTCAGCGGCCGCCTTTGCTTCCTCTTCTGCCTTCTTAGCCTCGGCCTCAGCTACTGCTTTTGCCTCTGCTTCTGCCTTCTGTTTGGCCTCTGCCTTCTGTTTGGCCTCTGCCTCAGCTGCTGCCTCTGCTTCCTCTTGTGCTGCCTTCTGTTTGGCTGCAGCTGCTGCTCTTTTCTCTTCGGCAATCTTTTTATCTTCGGCCTGCCTTTCCATTCTTGCTGCCTCCGCTTCGTCGGCTGTCATGCCCTCGGAAACTTGTGTTGTCTGCGATGGCTTTGTTACCTCTTCAGCTGCAAATGGCTTGCCCTCAATTCTCAATTTCCTAGTCGCTTCTGCCTCCTCAGCTGTTTGGCCCTCAGTCAATTGGACAATTGGTTCCCTTTTCCTTACTACCGGTGCACTCCCCGACGTCTCCGCCGTAGCTACATCCATCTTCGAAGCAGCCTCGATCAAAGTTTTGGCCCCCGAACCAATTGTTTTCGAAACTGTTTTCGAAACCTGGTCCAATTTTCCACTCTCCTGCCATTCCTCCACCTGTGTCACGGCCATATCGGTTACATCCTTTGTAAACTTGCCCACACCGCGGAGGAACTCACCAGCCTTTCCTTCTGTAATAGACACGTATGAAGTAATAACTCCAATCGAAAGCGCCGCCACGATGGTTTGGAGAAGTGGTATAAATGGTCCATAAAAAAGGTAAGCAGTCAAAAAGACAAGGAATGAACCATTGATGAAAGCTCCCTGAATGATATCCTTTGGAACATTTTTCTCAATGGATGGGTTGACTATGAGTGGGTTGATAATTTCATTTGCAATTTTTTCACCCAACAAATTTTCCTCCGTCGTTTCAGCTGCAGCCGCCCTAGCTTTTGTGATAACTGGCTTGGGAGGTGGATTAACAGGAGGAGTGGGGACTGACCAAGCTTTCTCATCGTCCTCTCCTTCTGCTTTTTCTTCTTCTTCGTTGCTGTTGCTACTACCATCCTTAGGTTTTTCCATAATAGCATAAAATGGTAGAGAACGAGACGATCGCTGTTGGGACTGGCCAAATGCCGTTTTGACATTATTGGGCATCATCCACTGGGTGGTTGCTGCTGTGCGGCGATAGCTGCCGGGCGAGACTTGGCTGCAGTGCGTAGGTTGCCGTTGCAGCGTCAGGGCGGTAACACTGCTTACCGACGATGCACATGTTAGCGCGGCGATAGCGATTGCGGAATTAAGCCTGGTCATTATTTAAGAGAAGATAGGCGCTATGAATCTGACGCTATCTGATGTTTCAGTGAGTATGGTCCATTCAAATAATAGTATTGTAGCCAGCATGACTCACTCCTCCCGATTGATAGATTCAGATATGTCGATTTCAAATCGATCAATTTCAAATCGATCATAGATTTTTTAGAGAGCCTATGGCGATGATGACTGAAATGTATCTTTTTGCTGTCACAACCTCAACCAACGTCAGTGGCAAGTGGCACGGCGCATGGCGAATGGCATGGACATAAAATACATGGATGGCATTGATCGATAAGTAGGAGCGGAGGAGTGCCACTTCCGTCCTGGTCGCAAAGTAACAAGTATATAAAAGATGATGCTATTGACCACTTTGTGCCTTCAGCTATTGCTGCTATTGCAATCAACGTATGCGTTTACAGCGCCATCCATCTCCAGCCGATTATCGACAACTAAATCGCCTTCGTCCATTGCTTCGTCGTCCAGTGATGATGAATTCACGGGCTTTGGCAATGTAGGCTTCCTTGTTCTTGCTGGAGGTACTGGCTCACGTATGAAAGCGAACATGCCCAAACAATTCTTAACTCTCTCGGGATCGCCAGTGTTGCATTACTCATTGCACTTGTTCCTTGAAAAGCTACCAGAATATTGCGCACAGAACGGATTATCACCACCCAGCACGGTAGTATTGGTGATGGATCCCAAGTATCAACCAGATTACCAACCAATCGTTGACAAATACAATGGAAAATTGGCATTTGCTAATCCTGGTGTAGAACGACAGGGTTCTGTCGAAAATGGTCTGAATAAATTGGTGGAAGTTTCAAAAGCGAATAATGGTTCTCCCTGTGAGTTTGTTGCTGTTCATGATAGTGCACGACCATTGGTTACCATTCCTGAAATAGAATCGGTGGTGAAGGATGCACAGAGTGTGGGTGCAGCTGTGTTGGGTGTGCCCTGCAAGGCTACAATCAAAGAGAGTGATGATGGTGTGCTCGTGCAACGAACAATTCCCCGCGCAAGATTGTGGGAAGTTCACACACCTCAAGTTGTCAAGGTTGAGGCATTGTTACGAGGATTTGACAAAGTTGAAAAGGAAAATCTTGAGGTTACTGATGACGTATCCATTATTGAAGCTTTGGGAGAGCCTGTCAAATTGACTCTTGGAGAGTACACCAATTTGAAGATAACTACGCCTGAAGATATGGATGTAGCGACTGCTATTTTGAAGGAAAGAGGAGATGATCAGATTAACTTAATTTAATTAGAAATTGGTGAACATGTGCACTTAAACTTTTGTGTTACTTTTATGGTTGGTTACCTTTGGTTACGTGTTTCGTATCTCTAGATAAGTTCAAGTACGATAGACCTGCGTCTCTGATTTGGAATTTATTAATCTCTCTCTCTCTATTGTAGAGAGATGGTGGGATGACGCAAGTGCTAGATACGTGAACATAATGATGACTTCTACGGCAGCATTGTGGAGAAGGTATAGGTTGGTTGGCAGTCATATCGGCCGGGCTTTCTCCACAAACAATAGGCGAATTGTCGATCTGCGAAGTGATACCGTGACACAACCAACTTCAGCCATGCTCAATGCCGCCACCCAAGCCAAGACGGGGGATGATGTGATGGGAGAAGATCCAACAGTGACAGCACTGGAAGATTATGCTGCAGAATTGTTTGGGAAGGAAAGAGCGTTATATCTTCCTACAGGAACAATGGCGAATATGTGCGCGATTTTGTCCCATTGTCATTACAATAAATCTGCCGAGATGATTATAGGCTCGAAATCACACATAAACTTATATGAGGGAGGGGGGTATGCCAACTTGGCTGGAGTGAGCTGCAAACAGATACCAGAAGATGATGATGCCATGTTTAATTTGGACGACATAAGAGACGCTTGTTTTTGTGACAACGACGATCATTATGCAAAGTCAACGTTGATCTGTTTAGAGAACACTCACAATATGCTTGGAGGTGTTGCGCTGTCAGAATCGTACATTTCTTCAATAGGAAAGATGGCACGAGAGCGTGACATAAAAGTGCACATTGATGGTGCAAGAATAATGAATGCCTCTGTGGCATTGAATACCTCTCCTTCTTCCTTGTGCAAGGGTGCAGATTCACTCACAATTTGCTTGTCGAAAGGATTGGGAGCTCCAATGGGTAGTATTCTAGTTGGAGAAACAGAGTTTATCCGACTAGCTCGTAGAGCAAGAAAGCGTTTGGGTGGAGGAATGCGCCAAGTGGGCGTGATTGCATCAATGGGCATGCATGCACTGACAAACAATATAGATAGGATGGCAGATGATCACTTACGAGCCCAGAGAATTGCTTCAGAGCTAAAAGGAGCTGGATTCTTCCTTCCCCGAGACGGGAAAGTCGACACAAACATCGTCTTTTTTGCTTTACCTGAGAATTCAAAGCTGACAAAAGAAGAGCTTCCGGCTAAAATGTTAGAAAAATATGGAGTCAAAATTGCTGGTGGATACAGTGAGGGTGGCAGAATGTTTCGCTTAGTCACACACATGGATGTTGACGACCATGGCATTGATACCGCAATAGAAGGAATTATCTCTCTCTGCATTCCGTAATTCGAATTTTTACCTAATAATGTGAATAATGTACCTACACCTATTACTTGTTAGCCTACACTTTAAATCATCTCCTCACGCCATGCTCGAAAGACCTCTATCAAGATCTCCACAACGATTAGTATAATTATAATCCATTCCAAAACACTAGCATGTACATTGTGTGCAGCATCCATCAATATGGAATGAAGATCCTTCAGCACTGCTAATCGTTTGTCAATTATCGCTATGCGATTGTCGCAATCTAGATATTTCATGCTCTGTTTATACTCCGGTTCAAACCTATCATCCTCCCAGAAATCTTCAGGGACATCAAGAAGGTTTGTTTCCAAATTGATAGCGTTATTGAGAAGAAAAAGGCGTCCAATTTCAACATTGACCTGCTTCCTAGTCATGTGCAGTTCCCCAGCTGACGCCATGTGCTCGGGTATGTGGCTATTTCGCTCGATGGCCTTCTCTAACTTCGCCTCGTATATACTCAAGTTTGCTGATTTAGCAACAGCAAAAGATACTGCCAGCTTCTCACTAGCGTCCCTTGTTTGTAGCTGTACGACATCGCGATGCCATTTAAATGCCTCTCCATAGCAGAATCCCATCTCGTCATTTGCATTATCAATGCTCTCAGCGTCGTGTTTCAAACCAATAAGATCTTCATGCGAGAAGAGATGCTTCTGCATGAATTTTAGTTCAGCTTCTGCACCCGGGAAATTCCAAAATACGACAGCTCCTGAACCGAAGATGAATACCTCGGGCATTGAAGCATCTATTTCACCTTCTCCGTCATATTCTTGACCACCAGACGGAGCGTTCTCTTCTCCTCCACTCACGAGATTAAGATTTGGTAGCCACAAACGAATTGCATCATAGTGATCAACTAATTCCCATTCTGTCGATAGCGTCTGATATATAACATTGACTAACTGCTTTAGTTTGAATTCGTCGTGGTGCACATGCACACCAATTCTACCTCTCCACGATGCGTAGTCCTGCCGCTTACGACGAAAGGCCCCTACATTCTTGCGACGTTTTGGCTTTGATTTCATAGCCAGAACACCATCCGAATCATTGATTGGGGGGACATGTCGTTGGAAGAAGATCTTTGTTGGGTGAGACTGAAACGCTTGTAAATTTCTCTTTGAAAATGTTTTGGATGGAGATTCAGTAGATGCTGACGGTACAGTTGCGCCACCACCACCAACCAAAGGCGTTTGCTCATCTGTGGCGGGTCGATCGGTCATTATTATCTAAGCACAAAGCAGCGTCCGAGCGTGTTATTGGGAATGATTACTATGGTACACTCCGTTATCTCTCTAGATAATTCCCAGGCTGTGATTTTGTCTCCGAACTCCGAACTCGTGTGGCATCAAAATCAAAAAAACGGTCGTGTGTAATTGAGAGTCCATGTGAAGTGGTACATCCACGTGGCACTTTTCAGTTCGCAGTTCGAGTTCGAACACAAATCCTGGTCAAACTGAACTGCGAACTGGTCATATACGATACCAATTCCTATGTGTCCTACGTGAGTGCCGTTTCTGTCCACTAAAAACATCAATAAAAGGGCTTTTTCTTGTTTCTCAAAAAATCATGCGTTGAATACGGTACTGACTTACAAGAAAAAGGAGGGCTGTGATTTTGCTGAGAGGAGCTCTGAGAGATGAGAGAAGAAATAAAATACATACATAATGGAAAGCTGTGGAAAGAGAGTTTTTTAGAATGACGCACACGAACGGTACATACTTAATGATTTACTCACTGGTCATACAGTCACAGGGCCTGTATGGCCTATGGCACACCGCGCGACTGGGGTGGGGTCATATGCCCAATTTTAAGCTTCTACAGACATTCAAAATAGATAAGAAACTAAACAGAGAAATATAAAAAAGTACTATCAAAGGTTCATTTGAAACTGCTTAGAGGCGACGTTGCTGGGGAAAGAATGACTTGCTCCCTTGTGCGTGAATCAAAAGGAGGAATACATAAGAGGTGTTGTAAAACAGGCACAAAAAAGACTGTCAGCTATGTAGCCACGCACGGCGCATGGCATGAATTCGCAGTTCTGAGTTGAAAATGCTGCAAAACATGACATTTAGATAAGTAGCCCTGCACAGCCCTGCCATACTGTTGCATTGAATTCGATCGAACCACACCGCCTCCTCAAGCGCATTCACCACTCAAAACGCCGCCGCCGCCAATAATAATATCATGTCTGCCCTTCTCGCTTTGGCCGATGCTGCCACCACTATGCTGTCAGATGAGGAGTGCGGAGGTGTAACCGCCTCCCAGCCGTGCGATGACACATCATCGGTAGGTTCCAATTCCTCCTCTGATGTTAGGCCCGCAGTATTGCCGACAAGTCTTGCAAAGGTGGGAAACGATCTGCATCCTGCAAAGAAGCGCATCGTGCCTCCGGAGGCTCAGGTCAAGGCACTACCAAATATCAACTCTCGCCACCATCAACCCCCTATGCCTATGGTGATCCCTCAAGCACGGCCTAACTCGTTCTCCCGCGCCCAGCTCTCAGCACTATATCAACCTGTTCAACTCCAAGCCCAGATCCAGCAAGCCCAGATCCAGCAAGCCCAGCTCCCTGTTCCGCTCCCAAATGAAAGCGCCCGTCCGATGCCGTTGTCGATGCTCCCCAAGAAGAAACGAAAGAAGAAGGAGGAGCGATGTGAACTCGAGGGTCAATATCTCGCGACAAGTTGGTATTTCAACGAATCTTCCTTTCCAGTGACGCTCATGGCCATCATTGAATCACAGGGGGGGCACTCGCCCTGCATTGCCTTCCTTTCCGATAACAAACGATTTGTCATCATTGATCCGTTGAGACTGGAAAAGGAAATCTTCCCCAAGCACTTCGACTTGCGTAAACCGACCCTTGAGGAATTCGGAGAAATGTTGAATCTATGGGGGTTCAAGACATGTGTGGACAAGTTATTCCCCAACGTTTCCGTATACGAACATAAACAGTTCATGAAGGGTGACTGGGAAAATTGTCTCAAGATTGAAATGCCCCTCGAGTCTTTGGAAAAAATATCCAAGATTAAGGCTCAGGTTTCCAAAGCAAAAGAAGAAGCGGAACGTACCCCATCCCCAAAGGAGGCCCCCCGCAAGAAGCGAAGGGGAAACGGTGTTCCTTTACCTCCAGCTGAGCTTGTATCTGGCTTTTCTGCGGGACCTGTTCAGTCTCCAAGCCTTGCCTCGTCTATGGCTTCCATCCCTCGAAGAATAACCCAAGAAATGGTGAACCCCTTTGGAAAATCTGCCTATGGAAATGGGGTTGCAAATTCACAGTCATTGCTCCTTTCACAGTTACAGGTAGGACAGAAACAGGCATTGCATGGTATGCTATTGGGTCAAACATCCAACCCGCAGCTGCAGCAAAATTTTGTGAATTTTAGAAATATCTTCCAGGGCAAAAGCACTTTCGATACCAACTCTATGCTTCAAAATTTTCATTTTCCTCGACCTTCACCTTCCGCTTCGGACGATTTTGCTGGCGTAAAGGATGTCCCGGTCCTTACAAGAAGCATCTCTGATGAAGTTCATTCTCTCAAACGCAAGTTGAGTTCAAAACAGTTAGATGCCATGACTGAGCAATTTCTTGCACAAAGTAATGCTAGGCTCAAGACGCGACCTGCAGGGATCAGGGGTCCCTCAAATGTGCCTCACAGTAATTCGTTGACGTCCGGGAGTTTCAATGGAGTTCAATCAAGCCAGTTACAATTGCAAGCAATGCATGCTTCTCGACAACGACAAGGCAACTACCGTAGGAGAACACTGTTTTAAGTGTCAAGTTAGATAATAGGATCTGTGTTAGATAATCACTTCTTTAAAGATAATTTTTCGTTATGCGCTTGCAAGTTGTGATGTGCCAGAGCAGAGTTAACAACGATTTGATTCCTATCTCGGTATAAGAGCCTCATAAATCTATGATATCCAGTTTTCACCAGTTCCAGTAGAAACGGCCCCAGTTCCAAGCGGAGCAAATTCTTCATTGGAAATGCTAAAGTTGCCCTTCTTTCCTTTGTTCTCGGCCTTGACACCCTTCGTCTGAGCTTTGGCTGATGCCTCGGCATTTGCCTTTCGAATGTCTCTGGCAGTGGGAACGCTTCCACGAGGTTGCTCCGAATACCACTGTTTCTTTGCTTTGAGTTCCTCGACGGAAGCAGCAACGCCATCTAAGCTAGTTGGGGGGTTCAAAGTGATAAGTCCAAACTGATCGAACAAATCAAGGCTGAGAGAGAATGTAGGAGCTTTGTTGGCTTTCTTAGCCTTGAGCTTCTTCTTCCCTTTGCCTTTCCCGAAGTAATTAACATCATCCTCAGCCTTCTTGCTCACAGCTTTGAAACCAGCGAAAGGATCGTCTTTGACAGCGACAACATCAGCCTTCGCTTTTTCCTCTGCCTCTTTGGCCTTCTTCGCTTCTTCATCTTGAAAACCAGTGAGGTACGTTTTTGTCAAATATTCGGCTAAATAATCACAAAGAGCCATCTCCTCCTCGTAAGGAGTCTTTGCCAATTCCTCTTCCTCTTTCTTTTTGAGCCATGCGGCTTTCTCCTCCTCACGGCGCTTCTTCTCCTCTTCGTACTGCATCTGACGTTGGGCTTTGATAGCACGCTGATTGTGGTACCAATCATTAGTTTTCTCGCGGAACTCAGTTCGGAGAGTGTTCTTCTCTTTGAACTTGTCATCAATTTTGCCCTTGAGAGCATCACGCTGCTTGACGAGTTCGTCAACAGTGCCACGTTGACTACTTTGCTTATCAACCAAATCTTTCAAAACTTTCGATTGTGCGTCAATCTCTTTCTGAATGCTATCAATCTCCTTGTCTTTGGCATTGAGGTCACCCTGAATAGCCTTGCGGTCATCCTTGATAGTATCTAAGTCACCCTGTTTTGATTTGAGTTCTTCGGCCGTACGCTTGGAAGCCTGCAGCGCCTCGATATCCTTGATAAGTTTCTTCTCATCAGAAAGACTCATGGAGGAAGTTTCTTGTTTACGCTGCAACCTGTTAATCTCCTTTTCGATATCAGCTAAGTTGGTAAATTTCATGGTACTGCGTGCATTTTTTTGCTGCCCAATGAGTTGATCGGCCTTCATCTTGACAATTTCAAGGCGAGCTCGGATCTGCCTCTTCTGTTCAATCATAAGACCCTTACGGTTTTTGAGCTTGTTGAGAGCGTCACGTTCGCGGCCTATCGGGGTGTTCTTTTGCTTCCCCATGGATTCGTCGATTTTCTTCTGAACGACATTGCGCTCTTCGCGGAGGGCGTCGATCTCTTCATCGATAGCGGCAATGGCGGCGTTTTGTTCATCCTTGGAAGGGCGCTCAATCTGCAGTAAAGAAAAGATGTAATTGTCAGAAGGGAAGGCCAAAATATAAAATATATTGACAGTACTCATCAATATAAACATAAACGCACCCTTTTGATGGGCTTGCTCAAATCGTAAAGCTCCTCGATAGGAACTTGCTCCTTCTCGCCTTTGTTGTCCTTCTTTTGTCCGCTAGCTGCAGCGCCATTGGCGTCATTTTCAGGAGGGGAGGCGTCTTCCACAACGGGTTCGGCAGCAGGAGAGGCGGTGGGGGTAGTCTCGTCGGTCATTGTCACTGCTTTAATGCTACTCCTACAACTGTTTGTCTCCACTCTTGAGAGAATATCGTAGAGTGGTGCATAGGCTGAAGTTTCATGGATGCATTGCTTCCACTCAGCAAAGGAAACCTGCCAAATCCTGCGGCTGTCATTCGAGGGGGCAAAAATCCGTTTTCTACGTCGTCGTTGTAGGAATCAATACAATTTAGGGGGCATATGGGGGGACACAACTCAGACACAACTCAAAACTGATGCGGAGATAAAAGAATCCTTTTTCCGGATTGAGATTGACTCTCACCTCCGTTTCTATGCTATGTTGTGGTAAACAGATGATCGAAAACAGTGCTAGAAACTCTACAGCAGGGTACAATAAGCAAAAAAATATCCAAAATCAAAACAGCTCTAGCGTAGTTCAGTAAAAAGCAAGAAATGCTGGAGCAAATAAGTGATTTTGTAATCAAATAAAGTGAAGATTGACCACAAAAATCAAGTATATCAAACAACGTTAGCCTAATGCATGTGTAACAATGACAATATAGCAATGAGCAGCTTCTATCACAACATTCTGATAGAAAATTATATTGGAGAAGGATATTCCACAAGTCAAGCAAATCTCAAACATTCTCCAACGATGATAAAGCCTCAAAATAATAAGTGACCTGATGAGGCCCCATTTGGGACGGCCACCAGACAAAATACAACAGCCTAACCTTGCTCAGCTTGCAATATGGCAATCAGAAGCTACTAGAACCCTACCCGGTGCAAAACGTAGGGAAGGAAACATCTTCGGCTCAAACAAATCACAATCGTATCCGCTGCGCTACACTTACATAGCTGACCTGATGAGGCCCCTTTTGGATTGCCACGAGCACTCTATCTGCCGTCCTAATCGTATTGCACACTGGCGACATCGCATGAGCAGCTTATATTGGCCCTTTATAATTGTTGGGCGTTCCGGCGGAGGGGAAACGTTGATGCTTAAAAGATAACACAGGATCGTAGGCTACCTGTTTTCTGTTAGTATGTTTACATTTACGTTTGTGTGTGCACCATGTTGTGAGCCGTGTGCGCTATATTTTAGTAGAGTCTTAGAATGATTGTATTTGGTATTTTACTCAATATGACATGATCTTAAGAATATTAAAACCATGCTCTCTTATTTGATTTTTTCCCGAGCATTTGCGTTATCTGCCCTAAATCTGGGACTGTGCTTATGTCTACCCCAACACTTGAGACGGTTGGACGTTTTTGAATGGCTTTTCGCACGACCTCGCGGATATCTTCTTTCGTAACGGCATCAATCTTTGCACACATCGTAACAGCATCTTCCCGCTTCCCATATGTTAGGATCTGCCTGCCAATATCCTCGAATAGAACCAAGCGAGACTCCAATTGAGTGAGTACATTGCATTTCAACATATTACGAGCCCGATCAAGCTCTTCGTCTGTTACGAAATCATCTGCCAGCTTTTCAAATTGGTGCACAATAGCAGTACCCATCTCGCGACCATACTGTGGTGGACAAGAGCCAGAAATACCCCAAATACCACTTTCTGCATGGAATGAAGTGAAGGCCTCAGCAGATTCCGCCCAACGGTGTCTATTAAGTATCTCTCGATAGAGACGTGAGTACATCCCCTTTCCTGGTCCACCGGCAGAGAATGAACTACCTCCGCCTAAGAGTGTCTGAAGAACACACGTAGGAACCAGATCCAGTGAGTGCCACCCACCAACTTCGAAGGCAACTGCGATGTGAGTGAATTCCTCTTTTGCTGAGTGAGGGCTTCGTTGTGTCTGCAAACGATATTCACCACCAGTGTAAATCGACGGAATAGTGGCTTTAGCGGAATCATTTTTATTCGACGTCATGTGGCCAAAGTTAGCTTCAGCAAGTTCTACCAAAGCATCGTGGGAGATTCCAGATCCACTAACCACAATTTTCTCAGGATTATTAAGGATATGTTGCTCTCGAAAAGCATGCACAGAGTCTGCTGTTAAGTTTGGGAGAGCTTCCGCCGTGCAGAAGTGTGGTCTACCGAGTTGTTGCAGCTTACCATCCATCGGTCCATATGCGGCAAGTTGTAGTCCCTCACCCATCAAGACATGTGGCATCATGTCCATAGTTTGAAACATGATAACTTGCTTCATTTCTTCAACTTCCATCTCTTGCACAATAGGACTTTGGATTGTTTCTCCAAGCAAGTTGAAAGCTGCATGTACATTTGGGCGCAATACATCAACGCAGTACATCATTTGCTCTCGGCTAGATTGTGCAAACGTTGCCCCTCCTAACGATTCTAAGATATTTCTAATTTCCATTCCATCGTAATTCTTTGTAGAGTTGAATGCCAATAACTCCATCAAATGATTGACTCCTGCAGTAGACACCGTGTTGTTATTTGATGGTACTGTATATTGATCTAATTCATGACGAGATCCAAAGTCTAATAACACGCCAACCGTCGAGACTTGAGAGAAGGTTTCCATAGATCCAACACGAACGCCATTGGATAGAGTTGTGATTTTGGTCTCTGGTATTTCGAGTGAATCAATGGGTACATTTGGCGGTATATGAGCAGGACGCTCAGCACCTATTCTGCGTGTGCTTGGAATGCTGTGATGCTGCACGTTGCTATTTTGGGGCTTGCTTGCCACTACAACATCAGCAGCTTTTGTCCGACTGATGATGGGAGCCTCTCTACGATCAGGAAATTCATTCTCCGAGTATGAAACTTGCTGCTGCGCCTGTACGGCAAAATGCCTTCCCTTGTCATGGCAATGCAGCCGACACCGAGAGGGGCACCGCACTACCGACCTAACTACTGCGTTCATCATGGTGACAATAATATCTTTATTATTTATTACCATACTCCGCCGACGGCGGCGTCGCTTGGGCGTCGCGCGTCGCGGTCGGTCGGGAAATAAGTCTGTACGTCGCATCCCTTTTCTCTTCTCCTCCCTCTCTTTCCTTCTCTTTTCTCTTCTCCTTCCCTCTCATTTCCTTTGGAGGGAAAAAGAATCATGGAAGTGCATCTTACATGGCATTGTCGAAATAAATGCGGCGAATGAATGAAGGAAAGGATTCGTGTTGCTTTTTAAGTATCGAGTATGATGGTGGCTGAATTTAAACATGTTTTCAAAGTGAAACTGTGAACAAAATCTCTCGCCCAGAGGCTCATAAATTATTCAGGCAGTCAACCAAAGCTTCACTACATTTTTCTGTTACATTATCACCATGAAGATCTACTACTCCGGCCTCCTTGCACTTCTTTCCAGTCAATCTGCATTTGCTGGAGTCGAATTTGGTCGGTAAGTGACGCGACTATTTGTTCATCTTTAAATCATGTCATACCCTTGATACTTACTAACCTGCACATCCTTTACACAGCGACTTGCGGCAAAGCAATACCATCGTTAACGCCAAAAGCGCCAAGAATGGCAAGGTGAAGCAGGGCAAGACAGCCAATGTTGCGCCAGTTGATGTTGTATTCTCTATCGATACAGCCACCATTAATGCTAAAAGCGTGAAGACTGGCAAGGTGAAACAGAGCAAGACCATGCCCGTTGATGTTCTCTCTATCGATACTACAGTCTCGGCCGACGTCTTCTCTTACGGAAGAGATTCATTCTCTTTTGCAACCGAGGCGGTTGTTGCATCCGGTAAGACCGGCAAGGTAGCCAAGGCGGCTGCCGATGTTGATTCCGAATCCGAGGACGTTGAAGCTAGCGCAAAATCTATCAAGATTGTCCCCAAGGTTGTCCGTGCCATGCCTACCGACAATATCAATGCTGCAGGGAGCGGTCTTTCTGCTGAGAATGCAGCTGTCATCAATGGAGCGGGGGCTGTCTTTGTGGTCACCATGGTCGCTTTTGGTGCAATGATGGCTTAAGCGGTGATAATTAGGAATTGTCGAATCGTTACGCGCGATATTGAGCGTCAACTAATTTCTATAAATTGTATTTTGTTGCGTTTACTCGAGTCTCTGTCGCTGTAGTTGCATTACTCGAATTGGTCAAGTTAGAAGCCCATAGTTTGTCTTTTTCTTCTTTACTTTGCGTCTTGGATTTATCGTCTCCAAAATTATCGTCTTCACCCAGCACATCATCATCATCATCATCTGTTGATGTGTCCTTTGACTTGTGGTCTTCCACGATAGCCAGTTCATCATCAAATTGTTGGTTATCATCTCCATTGAGAGGGTCGAGTTCATATGTTTTCTCTAACTCATAGAAAGAATCTGTCCCATTACCTCCATTATCCATATTTGCAACCTTAGCCTTACCAAACTTGTGACTCGATGCTGTCAATGGAAACACAGCGAACCGGTTGCTCTCCGAAAAAAGCCATACAGCAACAAATATTGCCAACCCCAGCAACACTACTGGCTTCGCAAATAATCTTGGACGTTCGGATTGGAAGTGATGGTAATAATCCGTAGAATGATCTCGTATGCGGTTGTATTGAATACTTGAATCATACTGACGCCCATCTTCTGTCTGTATTAAAACTGAGTTGATCACGCCGCTATATGTTCTGGTGGAAGAGGGAATAGTTTCAACAGCGATTGCCATCGTTAAATGGCCACAAAAGACACGACCACGACACCAGTCCTCTATCTCTGCCTTGCCGCTTCTTTCCTTCCACCGCCACCCAACTGCCAGTAGTATTTTATTACTCCTATCACCTCTCCATAACGACCGACATGCAGCCAGCAGCGTTCAGCGTTTTGCAATAGCGAGATGATTTACATCGAATGGAGAGAGATGCGTAATAAAAGGTAAGTATGTATGTATTGTAGGATCGATGACGAATGACGAAGAAGTTACAAACAACCGCGTGATGGCATTTCAAACGGGTCGATTATGACACAAAACAAAAGATCGCAAATCGCAAATCATAATAACCATGACCATAGCATGGCGTTTCCTCATACGTTGAGGCTAGTATTGGCAGGGATCTTGTCCCTTCCAGCTCTTCTGCTCTTGCTTGTTGTAGCTCCAATAGTTTTGGTGCTTTCAATTCCGAGCCTGGCCATCCTTGTTCGACGAAAGAGGAATCTTTTCCCTTCCTTTGCTCAAAGCCCATCTTCCGATACCGAGAACAATAGCATCAGCAGCTGTAGCTACCCGTTACTTCAGCATGCCGTTGTCACGGGTGGGAGCAGCGGTATCGGCCTCTCAATTGCTTTGGAGCTTGCAAAGAGGGGCTGTGAGAATATCACACTTTTGGCCAGAAGGGAAGGTCAATTGGCAGAGGCAAAGAAACAACTCGAAGAAACTGTTTTTGCATCAATGTTGAAGGGCAATGGAACGAAGGCTGCAACAATACGCACGATATCGATAGATATTACTGATGACAAGGCGTTAAATAAAGTCGCCAAGGATATATGTGGAGAAGTGGGCCCACCGACGCTGCTCTTCAACTGCGCAGGTGTTTCAGTGCCTCTTGACTTTGATGATTTGTCACCATCAAATTTTCGGTCACAGGTGAAGCTCAATTATTTAGGATCCACGTACATTGTCAAGGAATTTTTACCATATATGGAGCAAAGCATTGGTGGTAATATTGTGCTAACTTCTAGCATGTCTGGTCAAGCTGGAACGTATGGTTATAGTGCTTACAGTCCAACAAAATTCGCTATCCGTGGCTTTGCAGAATGTCTCTCAATGGAGTTGGCAGCTCATAAATCAAATGTGAATGTAATGCTAGCTTATCCACCAGATACAAACACTCCAGGATACGAGATTGAGAATCAAAACAAGCCAGAAGCATGCCGATTGATTAGTGAGAGTGGTGGAATTTGGGAGCCCGATGTGGTTGGTAAAAAGATTGTCAAGGAAGCATTGCAATCCAACCCGACATTTGACATATATTTTGGTATTGACGGATGGATGTTGTCAATGCTGACATCTGGAATGAATCCTGTTACAAGTGTCTTTGACGCCGTCTGTCAAGTAGCATTGATGGGTTTACTTCGATTTATTAGTTTGTTTTATCTGATGGACTTCGGAAGAGTGACCCAAAATTGCTCAGATCAACTTAGTATGGAGAAGGAAGCATCCAAAGAAGATTAAGTACATTATGTACAGTTCTACTTTTGTGTTTCCTTCGGTTCTGACGAATTCTTCTTCCGAATAACAAACACTAATTCATACAGCTTCAGCACTCCTTTCTTTTCCCACCGCTTCATATCATCATCCGTTGTCAAATCATCGACCTCCTCTAATAATTCAACAGTATCTACCCAAGCTTGCGACTCATAGAGCTGTCGAACTTCACTTTCATCAATAGAAAAGGGAGGTCCATCTCTCTTTGCAGCATCATTTGTAACCTTTCTTCTGTCGAGTGTTACCAGAAGCATAACCCCACCTGGTCTCAGTATATCTCCCATGTACGCGGCATAGTTATTTCGAAGAGAAGGATCGATGGCAACCATTGATGCACGGTCGTAAATTGAGTCAAACAAATAAGACGTAGTCCCATCATTTGCAGATGCTGTGATATATTTCGCTCTGTCTTCATTTTCCATTTGCAGCAGATTGAATAAATCCCCAACGACAATTGTTATATCATCACCATGATAGACAGAGCCGCTAGATGTCGCCTCACAACTCTCTTCAGGTTGAAACTCCTTTAGAGATAAAGCTGGGTGATCCTCTGCAAATTCTTCGGCTGCTTGTTTGATAATATCGATGCCAACTACGTGCGAAACCTTTGGATTTGTTGCTAGAAATGCCATATCAACCGACTTCCCGCACAACGGAACAAAAATGCGGTTGCTTTCATCCTTTTCGAGTAAAAGATCATTATATTTTTGAAGGTGTGGATTCACATCACGTTTGTGCCAACCGAGTACTGCGCCAGACCACTAAGGAGTAAATCAAGCTTTGTTAGAAAATGTGCATCGGACAGAATCCCAACCAATCTTCCTTCACTCACTCTAGCCGCCCAAAACCCTTGCACGTCATCGGTGATACTGACTGCCATGGTTCTATTTTTGTATATATATTGCATTTATGAAGATTTATGAGCCACTTGCCACTTCACAGCACTTACCAAAGGTCATGAATTAGCGTCTTCATAACCTCATTCATGACGAAACCTCATTCACCACACAATTCGTCACTTTTTCGCTAATCTTCGCCAATAAAATGTCAAGCAGCTGGGATACTTTGTCTGTTGGG
>JALLBH010000565.1:0-16830 GCA_036940005.1 Skeletonema menzelii
CGCATGTGGTCGGAATGGCAATTTTCCCAAAGCAATGGCAATGAGGCATCAGTACAAAGCTGTGAGGCATGCATGCAATAGGGAGCAGTTGGGCATGCTCGGATGGCGGAATCGTCTTCATCTTCAGAACCTATGCATTTCCGGTTGATGATGAAGGGGGATGATTAAGAACGGCTCAAAGACAAAAACCAGGCAGCTTGGAGGTTTTGATCATCTCACACATAAGAAAAAGAAACCCTA
This sequence comes from Skeletonema menzelii, assembly GCA_036940005.1. Lineage (NCBI taxonomy): Eukaryota > Bacillariophyta > Thalassiosirophyceae > Thalassiosirales > Thalassiosiraceae > Skeletonema > Skeletonema menzelii. The sequence goes on from JALLBH010000565.1 coordinate 241, forward strand.
TGAGCAAGAGTACGCACGGAAAAGAATTGCTGCCAAGAAAATGATTCTCTCGAAGATCTTGGGATTGACGTCTGGGATATCAAGGGATGAGACCGCAAAGCAAAGCTTTCGTTCACCCTCTTGATCACCATGAAAGTTATCACATGTGTAATGAGACAGATGTGAGGCGTCCGTGATGGTTCTGAAAGAACGAGATGGCACTCTCCTCCATATGCTCCGAAATCAAGTGAGATGGAAAGCGGTTGCTTCTATTCATTGATTGAGGATTATTTGCTATTGTGAAAGAGAGGAGTGTGTATATTAAGCACCAACAATATCCAACTTTCGTAGTTTTTTCTTATGAAATATAAGTAGTGGACCGAAAAGTCATCATCGTCACCTTTTCCATTGTTTGAGACCACCATCTCTCGCTTGGCTCTATCATCTTCTTTCCATGTCATACACAGAAATAATGTGAATGACATCTTCTCTCGCTATATATAGAGAGATAGGGTTGATATCGTAGATGAAATAAATAGAACGCCCCCCCCGCCCCGCCCCACCCGCCACACATGTTTAGAGATTCTTTCTTTCACGTTCCTCCAACGCTCGTTTTACCTGCTCTTCCACCTCCTTTCGTTTTGCAAGCAACTGTGCTTCCTTCTTCTTTTTCAGTTCCTCTTCCGACAGAGGAGGTGTTTCTATCCAAGGCAATTCTTCCTCTTTCTTGGCATTATTATTATTTTTTGTCTTATCAAGAACGCCAGTCTGAGTAGTAGTAGTAGTAGTAGTCACCTTGATCCAATTCACTTGTTCTGTTTCTCCACACTTGTTGCACGGACCAGGTGGTATTTTGTACAGTAGGTCATCATCATTATCATCTTGGATATTATTATTATGATTTCCCTTGTTTTGATTTTTTTTTGCACCACCTCCTCCTCCTTTTGGTATCCCACAATGTCCACAGGCCCAGCATACATTTCCTCTTCCAACGATAAAATTCGATTTACCATCGGGATTATTCGAATATATATCAAGAAGTTGTGCTACATTCTTCTTTACAGTTTCGGCAGCGTTTACCATACCAACTCGAAGGAACAATTCAGCAGCGTTGTGAAGGTTCTTTGGCATGTTGGTATCGTTCATCTCATCTTGTTTAGGTATTATGAGTATAGATGCAGATCGGATGTCGATTTTTAGTTCGATCTCACGGAGTAGTTCTCCTGATACTTCTTGGCCAGCCATCTTTATATTAATACATTGGAGATACTACTTGCTATTATCTAGTGATGGATTCTATCTGCTGTCTGCGCGCTGCGCCTGCTGCCTGCTGCCGGCGCGCTGCCAAATCTTCCAAAGCTTGCTTTTGTGGTGGGGCTCAAAGTAATATTAAAGTCTAGAGAAGCTCCTTTAGCTTGCAAGCAACATACAGGTGGCGAATGAAAAAAGCTCTTCTTGAAGCACAACGAAGGCTGCCGAAGGTCCATAGTCACATCAAATCAACTTCACCAAGTCAAGAGACAACACCAACACCACACTAAGTCTTCATCATCAACCATATCATCAATATAAATCATCATCATCATGCCCAACATTCACGGTCTATCCTCAATCCGCAACAACAATAATAATCGTCCCTCGAACGATTCCGATTCCGACAATGACGAAAACAATCGTTATGTTGGTGGAGTTTCCTCTCGTGGTGGTGGCTCTGGTTTAGCCGTGTTGCCCAATCACGAGAATGCTGATGCCTCTGAGTCTATTTTCAACTTGGCCGAGGCAGGTTCTGCACCATCCAACAGCAACAACAGCAATAACAACAATGGAGGAGGAGAAGTACGACGAATGATTACAATGTACCGCTCCGGATTCACCGTGGACAATGGTCCATATCGTCAATTGAATGATCCTTCCAATGCAGAATTTTTGGGGAGTTTGGCAAGGGGATTGATTCCACGTGAGTTACGTGAGGATGGTGAAGATGGTGAGGAGGGGGAGGATGGGGAGGAGGTTATGGTTGGATTGGTGGATAAACGTGGTGAAGAATATGATGAGGAACGGCATGGACAACCACAACAACAACCAAGTAGTAGTAGTGGATTTCAAAGTTTTTCAGGACAGGGACAATCACTCATCGATTCCTCAACCTCAGCTACATCCTCTGGGGGAATCATTGATCCCAATACCATTACCACCCCACCCCCACCACTAGATACAACTCTACCATCTACCTCCATTGCCATTCGTTTACTCAATGGAAAACGTATTGTTGTCAAGATTAATTTACAGTCACCTGTATTGGAATTGGGACAGCATATTGGATCATCCCCAGGTGGAGCAGGTGGAGGAGAGTCGTATGTAATGACAAGTGGATATCCCCCCGCGGTTATTGAGGATTTGAGTGTGAGTGTGGAAGAGGCTGGTTTGAAGGGTGCTCAGGTTGTGTTGAAGAAGGCGTGAGTGATATAAATATAGTATATATAATAGAATAAGGATGAGATATTATATATATATAATATTAATACTGTGAAAGACTGATTTTGAGAAATGATTGAAAATTCGAATGAGTGAAAATTCGAATGAGTGTCTTTCATAAATCCATAATTGTAGTGGTGGTGGTGATATTGATATAATATTCCTACCACAACATTAAAAAGCTTATTCAACACACACACAAAAAGAGTGCTTATTTTTTTATGTACAATGATGAGTTTATTGTGGACAACACTACTTCTTGATAAGTTGTAGATTTGGTTGTTGTTGTTGCTGCTGTTTTTCAGTCAGAGAAAGAAAAAGGTCCCAATCAAATTTTGTTGTTGTTGTTGTGAGAGAATTATTTCATATTGGCACACACACCCATCACCTCTATCATATATATTATGAATACCCCCCTGCCTATATATATCTACACACTGTCTTTTTATGCTAATCTAGAAGGTGTATCTTTTGACGATGGTTTCAAAAATCCACCACTTCCTGTATTACTAGATCGTGTCTTTCCCGACCGTCTCCTTGCTGCTGCCCCACCACCACCACTATTACCACTACCTATAGTAGTAGTATTATTATTCCCAATGGAAACCTTTATCTTCTCCCCCTCCTTCATCTTATAATCCACACTACTACTCCCAAATGGGGTATAATTATTATTCCTACCCAACGCCGCAGCCTTTTTCTCCGCCATCTTCTCCCTCCGACTATCCTCCAATGCCGTATTAAAATCAAACGCATCATTCCGTTCATTAAATGCCAAACCGATATACATCCTGCGGCCATTCTGTGCATTCTGAATTCGCAATACAAAGTATCGCGAAGAGTCGATACATCGATCGACACCATTCCCTCCATTGGTGGAGTGGCCTTCGTCCAGTTGATGTGTTATGGGACATACTGCGAATATACTACTTTCATTATGAGCATCGACCAATAGGACGGCAGTTTGATCATTCCGTTCGACTACCTTGAGGGTTCCCTGCCATAACTTGTCGTGCCATTCGGCTCCTCGCCATCCGCCCGCGGAGGGTTTGGGTGGGAGTTTGAAGATGTGGGCGTTGGGGATTTTGAGGCGGAGGCGTTCGATTATTATTTCTTCGTTGGACATTGTTGTCATGATATGATGAGTATATATTATCTATTTCTGTTGTAGAGAGTGTGTGTTATCTCTCTAGAGAGAGTTGTTGTGGAGTGTCTTCGAAGGTACTTATGCCCGTAATAATTACAATGCCATGTTGCAGTGAAAAAGCGATCGAAGAAAATGTGCGAAGAAATTACTTCAGCTACAGATGTCCAAGTGCAGAAGTAACGGTCATTTTATTGACGATTTGGATAGTGACAGAATATCGACACATAGATGGCACAAACTTCTCTCTGGGCGTGCAGCAATGCTCTTTCTCTTCTATCCAACTCAATATAAATGTAGCACTTCGTTTTCCTGCCTACTAGTTCCTTGCTTTAAATGATACAATCTGATCTGATTCGGCAATTTAGTTCAGCACTGAATTATCGATTCTCATACAGTTTGGGGAGGATTCTCTTTTTGATCCTTCTTGAAGAGGAAGAAAAGAGTGTGACAATGAATATATGCACAAGGAGTTTTTAATGACATGGAATACGCTCTTTTTTACGTGGAAATTCTGTCATAAACTTAATTTCTACTCCTATTTGGTATTGCATTCATCTACCAAATACTGCAAGTATACTACTATCCAATCAACCCAAGTCCCTCTATATCATACAGCAATGGCAAGACTGCACATATATTTTTTAGTGACTAGTCTTCTTCTTCTTCTTGCCTCGCTTACTATTCTTCTCCTTCTCCTTCTTCTGCTCCTCACAATAATCACAACAATCACAATCACAACCGCAAACCCATTGATTGCAACCATCCCCCGAACATTTCTTGAACGAACCCCTGGCACACTCCTTGCAAGACATAACACCACACATTGCACATTCATACGTATTTCTTGTGATGTAAAAGTGACGGTAGCAATTAAATCGACACTTTTCATAGGAACACCAATCAATGTTAGGTTCATCATAGTAGGAGTCCTCATCCTCCTCCGAATCACAACCGCTACTACTACGAATATTCTTCTTCTCCTTACCAACATCTTCCACATCGACACGACACTCCCTCTCCGAATCCCACGGGTAACGATCATCCAAATAATGCTCCTCGGACCAATCTTTTGGAACAGGACCGAACAATTGAATACCCGCTGGTGTGACTCGCCACTGTTCAAATGCAGTTTCTTCCTCATCAGTTTCGAAGAAGGGGTATCCTCCTTCGGGTGTATATTTTGCCTTTCCATTCGAAGTCAAATCCTCCCATGATGCTGATATGATGTAGTACTATATATTATAGGATAGGGGGGCTCTAGTTGTTGTTGTTGTTATATGTTCGGCTCTGCCGCTTCGGCTCTTTTGATCCGTGTTTTATGGTCGAATTCATATCAATGGGCCGCCCAATAATGTTTCTTATATATAAGTACAGAAGATACTTAGTACGATGTATATATTTTGTTCTTTGGAGTCTTTTGTGACACTTACACACTCTCAATGTGCTTTCTTTTGATTCGGATCGGCGACGCGGCCGGGCGGACGTATCAAAACTTCCCTCCACCTCGCTCTGCTTCGTGTTCGACTGAATGATGCTGTGGAGTAATGGTATGTACTGTTCATGCTATTGACTGCGTTATTTAGTTGTCCACACATTCCAATAAAGTAGAGAAGTCGAAAGCTAGAATATAATAATGCCTTTATTCAGCCCCCACCACAAACTGAGAGAGGTACTAACAACACCTCCGCTCCCCACAAACGCCAATCCAGGCCATGTCAAATGGTCATCGAAACAACCACCACCAACCAATAAATCAAACCACTTCACAAAGAGTGGAGGTGATTTTAATACCCCACAAACACCGTGTAGGAGTCTACTGCAGATGACGCAACAGACTCCTAGGCCACAATGGTCGTTGCCTAGGGCGCATTACACTACTTATACTGACTCTCCTTCATCGGAGAGCGAGGCTTCGGATGACATTAGTGATGATGATGATTGTGGCAAGCTTCCTGATGCACTAGGCTTTACCGACGACGACAAGGAGAATGTATCAATACAACATGAAAACGTCAAATCACTGCAACAAGTGATTACAAAACCAACAACAACAACAACAGATCAGTGCCAGGAACAACCAATAGTTAGTGTAGTAGTTGACACTCCTTCAAGAGAGCAGCAACTACTACCTCAAGAATGTTGTGATGATGCCATGGAATCAATGTGTAGTGATGCATTCAGCGCTATCAGTGGTGGTAGTGAGACAACAAAGAACAAGGCAGCATCCATTCATGATGATCCAGGGTCCATTGGGAGTTGCGAGGGTCAAGGAGCTTCACCTACTTCTCCCGAATTTCAAAATGATACCGTTTCGATGACACCTTCCGAAGATGACAAGGAAGAACGTATCTCATCAGAATCATTTGTACAAGAAGAGAGTGAATTTCAACACAGCAGCAATAAGGCAGCGGTGGTACAAAGGCCAAATGAATCTACGACTTTGTCAGACTACAACTGCGAAGGCAACGATACACTCACACCATTGCCGCAACAACAACGTGACATGGTAAACGGATCTCCAATGTCGAATTCTTTGTCACACAGCAATGTTGCACCGTCTGAAACGTCAAGTGCAGTGGCTAGTAGTGTAGCTACTGATTTATTCGCTGCGTTGCGAACTACCTGTTCCACTGTTTGTGGAGGTGAAAATGATGAAGACATTACTGAAGAAAATCGCTGTCTCTCTCCTATCCATCACCGTCAAGAAGCATGTTTGACGGCAGAGAGGAAAAGGTGGATCCACAAGACACTCTTGAGCAAAAGGGAATACACACCCTACCACACAAAAGAGCGTGAGGAGTGCTGTAAAAATAAGGATAGTCACGAGTTGACTACAGAGCGAAAGAAATGGATTGAAGAAACACTGTTGACTAATCCGATGGCACACGATATGCTGAGAAAATTGTCTCCAAAGCAAACTCACAGCAGTTACCTCGCTGCTGCATTGACTGAAGCAAGTAATGAGCTGTTTGCACAACAACAGTGGCAGGAAGAAGAAGAAGAACCCACACTAGATGCAGCAAGAGATGACTCAACAGAGGCGTCACCAACACAATCACCAGAGCCTTTTCATCAACAACTAGACAGCAGCTTCCTCGCATCGGCATTAGTTGCCACGAATATGTTACTTACTCCACCACGACGGGAAAAATATTCATCAAAACCCTCTCGTCCTCGTATGTCCATAGGTGCCACGCCGCTTCCCTTTACGAGTCCTTTTTCGCCATCTTCTGCGGCATCCTCGGCATTTACTGAGACTGCAAGTAACATCATTTTACATGCAATAAAGAAGCTTACTCCAAAATCAAGTGCCAAGCGAGTGAACAAGAAGCAGCAGAAAATTACTCCTTCTCGTAAAAGTGACTTGCTTTCGATCGTAGCAGAGATGGATTATTTCGACAAAGTTGGTTCTTGTGATAGAACAGATGAAGAAGAGAGGTCACATTGCAATGAAACAAGATTGGTGAAAAGGGTAGAAAAGCTTGAGAAACTAATTACCAGCCAATACAGTCGAGCACCAGATCATCGCCAAGAAGAAATCGATGAGCTTCGAAGTGAGCTGGATAGAACCAAGCAACAGCTTGATAATGAAAGGCAGCTCGTAGAAGAAGCAAACCAGCGTGCATCGATGCTCATGTCCGATCTAAAAAATGCCGAGGAAAAGCATAGTACAATTGAGAGACAACTGAAGGAAAAGATTGTAAGCCTAGAGGCAGAGGTAGATTGCCTAATAGACAATCAGGTAGATTGTCTGATGAACAATCAGAAACAGTTTTCAGCTGACGAAGAAGAAGCAATAATTGAAGAAGTGTCGTCAAATGAACACGCTGATCTTTACAGTCTTTGCACTGAGAAAAGTGAATTTGTTGAAATGCAGAGAACTGCGGAATTGATACACAGCGAGTGCAAAAAGGACAACGAAAACATCCGTTCACAATTGCTTGCGTTATCGAGTGAACGCTCCGAGAGAGTACAGCTTTTGAACTCCGCACTAGAAAATCTGGAATCCGTCTCAGAAAGCTATTCCTGCATCAATCAAAAACTAGAACAAGAAGTCAATGCGAAAAAGGAAGAAGTGGCCTGTATGCAACGATCTCTCGAGCTACTGTCTTGTGAGCTAATAGAATCAACAAACGAAGTGATCGACTTGCAATCTGAAAATGCTCGTCTGCGCGATGAGCTGAAAAGATTTAAGGCAAGCAAGAAATGGCAAGAATTTTGGCTAGGCTGAGGGTACAAACGAACAGTCACGTACAGTTCCCTAATACCTCTACAGAGCCGCGTGGCGTGGGGTACAAATCTTTGCTGAGATTTGGAAGGGCGATAGAGGTGTAGCTATAACCTAATTCATATGTAAATATATGTCAAATTGTGCGTTTAAGTTTACAGGTGCACTGAGTAACAATCAAGCGAGAAAGAGAAAACTAACAGATGGAATCGGCTTAGAAAAAGAAAGCTGAAGCATATGCCACCAACGATGCCACAACAGAAAGGTAAATGTTGATCGGCGCAGAACTTGGATCATCCGCCTCAGCCTCAACCTCTCCGTCCGAGGGAAATTGAATGGTATTCTTAATACCTTCTTTGGGGCATGCTTTGTTGTAGGTCGAGTATTCAAATGTTCCAATTGTCGATCCTTTGAGACAAGCAGGCGAAAACGGAGGATCGACTGAAAGGTAGTATCCGTAGTTGTTCTGACTGTCCATCTTCCCATTACATTCGTCAAGACTTCCTCCGAAAGCCTTGCTGCGCTGAAGATCACCTTTATCGTCATACAAACCATAGATTGGATGCCCATCAAGTGCCATTCCGATGACAGGACTAGGAGGGGCGGTGGCAGGAAATTGGGCCGCCATCTCATCAAACTTACGAACTTGGTCGCCTGCATCATTGATCCACCAGTTTGGGCTGTCTGCAAAAGCTACTCCCAGGGACTCAAGGTAGCATGATTGCGGGATGTGATAGTGATACTGGTGATTCTCGTCAGAGTGCCCGTTACACATGTCGTAAGCCCACGTTTGTTTATGACTGTCCAAAATAACTCCATTAAACATCATACCAACTACGTCGCCTTCCAAAAGCTTCTTGTCGCCAGGAGCCCCAGGCACTTTAGGAATCTTCAATGTGTAGTGTTGGAATGTCGGAGTGTATTTACCAATAGGATCATTTCCGCAGCATTTGCCTCCGCAGCATTTGCCTCCACCTCCACAGGCTCCACAGCACTTTCCTCCGCAGCTACCTGTGGAGCAGTTTTCGCACTTGCTGCATCCACTCGCTCCGCAAGCGTTACAAGTGTTAGAGCAGCAGCCATTAGAAAAGTAAGTCGAGGTGCCGCAAGCGTTGCAAGCCTTTGGGGAGCAGCCATTACCGCAAGCATTGCAAGTCTTTTGGGAACAGCCATTAGAGCAGCCATTACTGCAAGAATTGCATCCCTCTAGTGCGCGGGTAGAGCAAGTACTACAAGTCTTTGCAGAGCAGGAATCACTGCAGGCACCGCAAGCCTTCGAGGAGCACCCACTAGCACCACCAGCAAAGTTAATATCCAGAGAAAATGGAGATCTATTCGAGCCGTGGTATCCGATGGTAGTACTTTCTCCTCCGTTAGCCCAAAGCATCTTGTTTTCTCCAGAGATGATCGGAATTTGATTTGGTTCCACCAAAGCTTTTGTAAACTTCATTACAGTCTGCCCATTTTCATTGACTACCACGCTTGCATCAGTGAGTGTTTGTTCCTCGGGTGACATGATCTCAATAAAACCTTGATTCAAGCGATATTTTTGAGGAATACCATCGTCTGGAGTTCCACTGCACGATAAAGAGAGAATAGAGACAAATAAGTGTGTGAGCCATAATACACTACAACAAGGAAGAAGCCATAGCAACAATCTGAACTCACAGAATACCATCAGAACCTCCCATCCTTTCGTCTTCACTGAACGCAATACCCACCCAAGCCTCTCCATCATAAGTCACTTCCATCGTGACAGTAGCATCCGCTTCATTAATCTTGTACTTGAGGGTGTATCCATCAGTCAAGGTCGTTTCGGGGTTATTCTCGACAGTAGTACTTGCAGAGCAGGAATCACCACAGGCACTGCAGGTCTTCGAGGAGCACACACCAGCACAATATGTGGCGCAAGCGTTGCACTTGTCGCTGCAAGCATTGCAGCCACCGCACTTGCCACAGCTGAGCACAATTATATGAGAAAATGAATGTGAAAGAGTAAGCAATAGGTAACGAAAGCAATATTTTGTGAGTGCAAGAGTGATATAACTTACGATCCACCTGGCTTCTCTTTGTTACAACCCGGGGCAAACTCAAACACATCACAAGGAAATTCATTTTCATTCTCGATAGTACCATCCGATCCTCCTGTCATGCTCATATGATCAGGACATCCATTCGATTCAATCACAAGCATACCATCTTCCACAGAAACTTCCACATCCGAGCGAAAGCACAAGTTATTAAACCATCGACCATCGGAAGGTTTGTTGCACACGGCTTGAGTAGTGGGAGCCCCACTGTAATACTTGTCTGGGTTCTCGGCCCATGGATCCTTGGGGGGTGCTTCATAGGTCAAGCTCGTCACGGTCGATACGCTTGGTACGCCATCTGCATCAGTGGAGACAACTTGGCTGTCGTCAAAGACAGCTACCACCTTGGGGAATGAAGTAGTAATTCCACTATCCTTCACAAGCTCGTATGCTGTCGTGTTTGCCTCATCTACTAACTTGAGGACAAGACTATGACGGCCGTCTTCTCCTGGAAACTGCATAGAGAAAAAACAGACTTTGTTAGAAGTCACCACTTGCGTTGTGTGAGAGATGCTTCATTGTATACATACGTAGACCCTCGTTACTTACCTCAGACATGATACTATGCCCAGACTGGATACAAAACTGGGATAATTTGCGTGCAGAAAAACGATTTAAACACCGTGTTAGAACTTTGTAGCGAGAAATATATTATAGAAGAGAACGAGACACACACTATACCTACATCAAAGAGGAGACACTCCCCAGTGTGAACAGAAGGGGTGTAGAAAGCATTACTTCCATCGGGAGTACAGCTGGTTGGACCACTGGTCCCTTCACAGTTGTTGATGCAAAGATTGTCTGTTTTAAAGGAGAGCGACGTGGACGAAAAGAAGTTCGAGTGTGAGCAACACATGGTATGACGACGTATGCACAAGCACAAGGGAACGATATGCACGACAGGCATTAACGAGGTAGTAACGAGGTAGTGCACGAGCATGATATGTTTCAGGACGAACTCACCGTACAACCAACCCGTCACGTTGGCGGCATCCGCCGTGGAGGCTGCGATGAGGAGGAGAAAGATCTTTTTGGCGTTCAGAATCATGATAATGAAGCAGCAGCAACTTCGATGGACAACTCCTCTTTGATTGAAAGAATTATGAGCATATCAACAGCGTTTTTTACCTGCAACGCAACCAAAATTTGCTCGAGTAATGTTCATTGAAAATGCTCGAGTAATTTTTCGATGCTTTGGTTCACAGTTCCAAGCGAAGGCAGTGTTCATAGGTACTTACTTAGATAGGGTTAAGAGTAGATGCGGTTCTCATTGAGACTTTTACCCTTTATGAATTTACGTCGTAGCGACATGGAACGGTATTTCAACATCTTTTGACAAGATTGAAGCAAGCAAGCAAGAGATGAAAAAGATTCGAAAGAGGCAGGAAAAAGGAAAGAGGGAAGTCAGCCATAGCAGCCACAACATCATCAAGCTGTCGGAAATAATATTGATTGGATGGGCGCAGGGCGTGGATCATCGTAGACTACTTTTCTGCAGATAATAGCTCATAGGCAAATACCAAATTCCAAAATTTAGATAAGTCGATACTTAATTAACACAACCTTTCATCCAAATCAAATCAATCGAGAAAACAAGTTCTTGTATATCTTCTAAAGACGGACCTAAAGGATCTTATCGATCGATGTGATGTCGGGCGTAGTCATCAACAAATTCGACCACAATGGCGTTGACACGCAACAAGGTGCTATCCAATGTTGCCCCTAGTTGCCTCGTAAGATTGTCTGTAATCATCACACTCCTTTCTGCTCATCCTCCATCTGTCGCCGCATTTCAAACATCACATCATAGAGATGTATTACCGACATTGAACTCATTCTCGTGTGCTGATAATACTATCCTTGTTCCATCCGATGATAGCAATCGATCTAATAATGCACCGTATGTCGCTCTTCAGCGCCGCCTTCACTTGACACACGATGAAACAGCACTGATTCAAAATCGAATCGGTGGAATAACACCCAGGAAAAAAGATCAGAAATACAACCATGATAGTAATGATGATGATGATGATACCGTTCTCATTTCATTACAAGAACAACAAACTATGGAAGGAAATTTGGCATACCTCGAAGAGCATCTAGATATGACCATTGAACAATTGCGAAGAATTGTAGTTGGATATCCGCTTTTGCTAAAAATGCAAGAGTCGAATTTAAAGTCAACAGTGGAATTCTTTGTCAATGCAATGTGGAATGATGGCGGCAGCGTTAGTAATGAAAACAACATTCCATACGATTGTAAAAGACGGGTGGCAGCGTTTCTATGCGAATCGCCACAGTTGCTGGAGTATAATGTGAACAAGCGGCTGAAGCCACGTCTGGAACGACTTCGAAAAGCCAAAGAAGAGGCATCGTCGGGAGTGGTTGTTGGTTCAGCAACACGTGTGGATGAAGAAATGCTGCGTTCAGTTGCTACTCTGACAGATTCCAGATTTGAAACGTGGCTTTTGCCAAACATTGACACACTAGAGAGTGGTGGTGACGGTAACGAGGAAACAACCAAAGGTACACAAACACAAAAAATAATTCTACCACCACAACGACAACCCAACAACAACAACAACAACAACAACAACAACAATCCATCCTCCTACGTCATATTATCAAATCCCCAAAGCGGTGGAAACATTGGAAACATTCTACGAAGCGCCTCCATTTTTGGATGTCAAGAGTGTATCATAGTTGGACAGAAACGCTACCGAATGACGGGCGATCACGGATCTAGATTGGACTTACCCCAACGACACATGTGGACTCATGACGATGTGAAGGAGTATTTCAATGAGAAGAGAGTGCGGATATATGGTATTGAGATTATGGAGAACGCGTCTCCGATTATGCAATATGATAGAGAGACGGGCGTTGTGAAGTTTCCTTTTGAATCAGAGTGTGAGGGTGGTGGTGGTGGTGGTGGTGGTTGGACAGGATCAGCCTTTATTTTTGGGAATGAGGGTCAGGGCTTGTCGACAAAGCAGAGAGAAATTTGTAATGAGTTTCTCTTTTACCTCAGAATAGGGGTGGTAGCAGTGCTGGGACTAGAGATACTATTACTGGTACTATTGCTGGTACTGGTACTGGTACTGGTACTAGAGATAAAGTTGGCTCAGCAAGTATGAATGTCGCATGTGCAGCTGCGGTGGTGTTGCAGGCTTACTCCATGTGGCCTGGCTATTCTGAAGCTAGATTCGAGGGAGAAAAGTTTCTAACATGTGAATGAGATATACCAGTTGATTAGTATACTCTACAGTACAATCTCATTCAAAGAGAGGAGGAGGGTAGGAGCGTGGATTGTTGTCTTAATATACGATGATACAGTAAAGCGAGGTTGTACGCAGTACATAAGAAGAAGAAGATAGCGAGTATAATGCTTTCTTCTACAGTGAAAAGACTCTTCATAGCAACGATTTTTGGAAGACAATAATTCATCACCATGTTGTGAGATGCAGATCTCTTTTTGTACATGGGAATTAGTATGAATTCCTTGATTTTCGCGCTCCCAACCTCCCCGCCCCCGCCCACAAAAAAGATTTTTTATGAGCTCTCACACCTTCACTCACACTCTTGCCCACCCAAACCGGCACCACTTTTCAACGACAGCCAAAAAACTGAGAACCAACGACCGACACCACGCACAGCCAGGCCAGTCCGCCCGCTTGCAAACTCTAACAACTTTTTTGTTCCCTCTCTTTTTTTTTGTATGGAAATGAGAGCACCTCGTCACCTCGTCGCCCTTTACACAACACGATTGACATATCCACAACCCCACACGATATATACCACCACAAGAGTGCCTTATTTACAATAGACAAGACGACAATATATATATAGGACACCATGAGCAAACTAGACAGTCCTTCTTCTTGTACTACTACTACCGATGATAATACCACCAATGATCATCAGCACACTAATAATAAATCCTCCTTCTCAACTGCCAATACTATCCACAGTGCCGTTGAAACTGAGACTACTCCTCCTCTCGCAACAACAACAACAACAACAACAACAAAACGCTCCACCAGTAGCAGTAGTACTTGTTGTCAAAATGACAAACCAAAAAAATCAATGACCACTTCTTCGTCGTCGTCATTATTGATGGCAATGGCAGTAACTACCGATGAAGAAGAAGAGGAAGAAGTGGGCTCCTCTTCCTCTTCTTCCTCCTCATCCTCCTCGTCATCATCGGCTAGTGAAAATGAAGAGTCGGCCAGTGACGACGACGAAGAAGACGACTGTGATGACTATACCAATGATGAGGATTTAGATAATTTAGAGGATGATTCTACTTCCAATGCCAGGACCACTATTCGTAGTAGGGGGGGCAGCAGTCATTTGTATCCAAATGTGGCTAGGAATAATCAGCAGCAGCAAGAGCAACAGCATCGAATGTTGTTTTTACATGACTCTTCTTCGTCAAGTGAGGAAGATACAGATGATGATGATGATGACGTTGATGATGATGATGAGGCTACCAAAAATGACTCTTTGGAAGAGTCCATGATGGAAATTGACTATGAGTCTACCTCCTCTTCCTCCTCCTCTGAAGAAGAAGAGAGTGATGTGGAACAACAACATTCAGAAGAAGAAGAGGAAATGTCCGATTCGGAAGAAGAAGAAGAAGAGAGTAGTGTCACCTCCTCCTCTTTAAATGATGAAGCCAGTGTTGAAAGTGATGATGATGATAGTATAGATGACTCCTCGTCCTTTTCCTCTCAAGAAGAAGAAGAAGAAGAATACGACTACACCTTCTTTACCTATTCCGACGACAATACTCCTACCACTACTGACGACAGCAATGACAATTTCATGGAGAATTATCAAGGTATACCACCCCACAAACATCCAATCTTTACTTCTACTTCTTCTTTGGAATCATCATCATCATCATCTGTATTGTTTACCAATCATGAATTGTATTTGCCAAGGGGGATGGAGAGTGAGTATGAATTACTCAAGTATGATTCCGATGAGGATGATGATGACGACGAAGAGGAGGAGAGTTGTAGTAGTGGACAGTATCATGTGGAAGAAGAGGAGAATGATGATGGGGAGAATGAGTATTGTGGAGTAAATCAGGCGTACTCTCATCGGACTTATATGATTCATCATCATGGGAATGGTGGTGGTGGTGGTGGATTGAGACCACGACTTTGGAATGGAAACTCGTCCTCCTCCTCCTCCTCGTCTTCTTCTTCTTCGTCTTCTTCGTCAACATCATCAGCTTGGTCATTGCAACATCATGATCACAGTTCTGTCGGATCTGGTGGCAATAATAACAACAACAACAACAATTCATCATCATCATCATCAGCAGCAGCATCATCATCTACAGCACGTACTGTTAGTACCAACAACAGCGATAATGACTCGGAACAAGACGATAACGAAGAAGAAGCTGACAAAAACACCACCAACACCAACAAAACAACCGTAACCTTTGACAAACAAGTCACCATCCACCCAATATTCGAAACGACCATCTACCCCCCCACCATCCTCAACACAATCTATACCAATCGTGAAACACTCCGTGTCAATAAAATACGCAATAAGAAAGAATATGCGTATGATAATCATGATTGGAGGAGTGCTACGGAAGAGTGTGAGATGGAGGTGGATGAGGTTACGGGGGAGTGTGTTCATCCTGTTCATGTTGTGGAGAATGGTGAGAGTGGTAGTAGTAGTAGTAGCAGCATTGGTGGTGGTGGTGGTGGAAGTAGGAGTGGTGTAGGTGGGAGAGTACCAGTGGTACAGACGTATTCTTCGGCATTGGGTGGTTATCACTATCATCATCATCATCAATCCTCTTGTGATAATGTGTCATCGAGTGGTGGTGGTGGTGGTGGTGGTGGTGGTAGTAGTAGTAATAGGGTGATTGTTCATCGTGCCAAGCGAATGAGAATGTTTTACCCGTGAAAACAGACTTGGAGATACATATATGAGAGATATATTTGAACTGGATGGATAGAAACGGTGATGATGATGATGATGATGTACAATGAATGAAGAAGATGAATAATGTTGGGTGGTACGCTAGAGAGGCTACTTCAACAATAACAGCCAGAAAAAAGGCAGTAAGACAATAGAGAGAGAGATAGAGAAAACGCTCACAAGGAGAAGGTAGACTTGTTGGCATTTGCTGGACAACATGGCAACAACGATAATAACCATGAAACCTTTTAAAAACTATAGAAGAAGAAGCATTATACTTGCTACCTTTAAAAGACTTAGTTCAAGCTCAACGTGGGCCTCGTCGGGACACTCTACTGCACACTTTGCAGACATCCATGCTCTTCTGTACCCCTCTTTGGGGTGAGATTGCTCCTTCCACGCATGCAAAACCCCCAATGCATACACCCAACTTTTCCCCTTCACACAGATACAAAATCTTAGTGGCAACTCTTCTGTGGCTTCTTTGGCATGCCGTGGAGGGGCTTTAATAGATATGAAGCAAGTTGTTAGGAGAATAGATACCGCCGTTCACATAGGTAAGTGCAGCCCATAAGCCCATGTACCATGTACCATACGGGACAACATATATATTATGCGTGTACTCGAAGTATTTGCAACAATATTTTCAACCGTGTAATACATTAGCAAGTCACGTGATGACACGTGATGACACGTGAAGTTGACAATTTCAGTGTCAC
>JALLBH010000566.1:0-24111 GCA_036940005.1 Skeletonema menzelii
CTTGGCTGCCCCTCCGCAAACGAGATGTACTCTTTTCTTGCGAAGGTGAGAAACATCAGAAGTCCAGTTGTCTATCTACAAGATCAAGCTCAAACCCAGCTGCACCTCCACCAGAGAAACCAAAATCTCCAATTACGTTGTCGTGAATACCTTCAAAGACCCAGTCGTACTTCGAATCATGGGTTAGGGTTCTTCTTGCTTGTCACATTATCAGGCTTTTTTGGGGGGGCAAGAGTCCGTGGCAAGAGGGCACAGAGAAAATGCTTCTTCATCAACCAAAAAGCCGGTTGTATCATCTCTGAGAAAGAATAAGTCGCAGAGGCGTGGAAAAGAGGAAATTATGGAGCAGAATCAGCGGACAATACGATAGTGTTTTAGATTATGAATGGTGGTATGGCAATTTTGAGGTCGCCTGAGAAATCCTGCGCTCTATTGATGGAAGCGGAGAGTTAGATCATTGTGCTTCGACCATCGTCAAATTTCGCATCGTCATTAGGAATATGCGGGGAAGGCAAAGCAGGTACGTGAACGTTAACAGCAAGTGGGGGCAACTCCGCCTCGACATCTAACTCAGCTGCAGCTGCGGCAAACTCTTGATCATGAGAGGACACCTCAATCTTGGGCTTCTTCTTCCGTGATGCTTCACCTCCAGTGTTCTTCCTAGGGACATGTGCCGGCTGTTTCCATTCAAGTCCAAGGTCTGTGAGTGCCTTGAACTTGGCTGCCCCTCCGCAAACGAGATGTACTCTTTTCTTGCGAAGGTGAGAAACACTGGGAGCCTTCTGTATTCCTTCTTTGATGGTTCCCCATTACCCTTTTGCCACTCCTTGATCAATTTGTTCACCTTGGTATGGCCATGTTCCGCTTTAAACTCCTCTAGCAACGCGATTTGGGTATCAAAATCAAATGCTGTCGAAGTCGATTCTTTCCTCTTCCTCCTAGATTTCTTGAAGTCCCACTTGAATCCGATAGCATCCAGTTGAGCAATCTTTTCATCCGTCAAATCATGTTGAGCACGCCCATCTTGCTTGTTAGCGTATGCACTTCGGACTCGACTAACAAAGGCGGATAATTTCTTGTTTTCCTTGAGAGAGATGTCGAATGTGTTATTCTCGGCGTGGTATTGTTTCAATTCCTCAACGTTTGCTTGAAAAACATGATCTGCTACACACCAAACAAAACCAATCTTTTCAAGAAGAAGAAATTGAATGTGTCCCCCCAAAGAGTAGTGTTAGAAAGTAATAACAGAAGTCAAGTTGGAATTTCAAATTACAATCCCACGACCTACCTTGTTCAGAGCATCAATGCGATGATCCTTGATGTGTTTCGTGTCCCCATTCATGAAATACTTGTACGCACTCCTCTGATTAATCACCCACCGACTCAACTTCTTCGTATCCTCATCACTATCCTTATCCACTGGAACCAAAACATCTCCATCATTACTCTCCTTCCACTGCAACAATTTGTAATACATCTCATTCCACCGATTGGACTCCTTCAGACCATCTTCCATGATTTGTTCTCGAAATTGTGCCTTGAGGTTGGAAAGTTTGATAACGAGGCCGTCGTGGGTGGCCTTTGCGATTCGATTTCGCTCGTAGGCTTCTTCGATGCCTCTCTCGGTTGCTTTGAGGGCATCTTTGGCAATTTGAACTTCATGTTCGGACGTGGTGACGAGTGCTTTAATTTCCTGGATGGTGAGAGGGGGGGTTGGAGAGAAATGAAGGAAGGGGTGCCAACGGCCGTTTGGAATTAATTATTTGTTGAGGGAGAACTTTCAAGAGAGATTGATGCATGGGCGACCGAAAGCCCATGCCATCGGCAATGAATAAATATTAACCAATAAGTCGTTCACTCACCTGAATTGAGGACATCTTGAGGCAGGATGAGAAGGTAACGCGTCAATGTATCAATGGGTTCCCTGGAGCCTGGAGTTGAGTGTGATTGTGTGAGGTCATGATTGTGTTGACGCTCGACAGCAAATTAACGCGCGAAAAGAATTTGAAAAATTTTAGAACCGTGGCCTACAGACCGTCACGCAGAGTGTCAATGATGTGTTGTTTTGCTGACGGCTCATCAAACTTCTGCTCAAGCACGATGCACGATCATGTCACTACATCTTTTAGGTGGGCAAACCTCTTCATTGTTGTTCCCTCGGACCTCTTCTCAATTATTGTAGAAAACTACTGTATACCATCATTACATTATTATCATGTCACACAATCCAGATCATCGGGTACCGTCGGATGACTTTTTCTCCCCACCTCCATGCAATCCAGATTTCAGAGATTATGATATTCCTCCATTGGAAGAGGATTCCGCTGCAGAACATAATACTCCTACCCAGCGCACGAAGCGACAGGTCGGTGGAGTGGCAGTTGGTGCTGGCCTTGCAGGTCTTGCAGTATCTGGTCCACTTTTGGGAGCAGCCGCGGCAGGAGGTGCTGCCTACGCAGCCACTACAAACTCAGGTGTAGCCGGCAGTGTTGCTAGACAAACAGGAGAATCGGTAGCGTCTGTGGGAGACAAGTGCAAAGAAATCAACAAGAAGCACGCCATCATCACACGATCCTCGCTAATGATAAAATCAGCAGCAAAGAAAACAAGAGAGTTTGATGAAAAGCATAAGATAACTTCCACATCCATCAAGATTGGCGGCAACAGTGCAGTGCAAGGAGCCAAAAAAGTCGATGAGAAACACCATGTAGTAGATAATACAAAGTTGGCAGCAAAGAAGGCAATAGAAAAGGTGAAGGATGTGAATCAGAAGCATCATGTGACGGAAAAGACAGCCAAGGCGGCATCTTTCACTTCCAAGAAAGTGTTAGAGGGAGCAAGGTTTGTTTCGAGAAAAGTCATGACAAAGGAAACGAAATTTGCAACAACAAGTAGTCCTTCTGCGTAGCGTTTGAAGCAAAATTACTGCTGCTGCTGGCGACGAGTAATCTACACTGCCAATAGAAAGAAAGAAACGAGTGTACAGAGTGAAATCAATTGGTAGTTTATGTCAGAAATATAAGTTAATTGTCAAACTTCTCCATTTTGTTGTAGGATATCATTTCCAAAAGCGTCGTTTCACCGTGGTCTTTTCTTAATCTTGCAGCCTTGGGGAGGTTTTTCATCTCCGGAAGAGGACCAATTTAAATGCATATGCAAAAAAGTCACATCTCTCCAAACGCGGCTCTTCCTTGGACATTTGGCAGTCGTCAGTCGGCAGGTAGGTGAAGCTTTATTTGTGACCTGGCGTTTTTTCTTCGGTTCATCTTCGTCTCGGAAATGGCTGGGCGCTTTCTCCCAGGTCAAGCTCTTCACAAAGATGCCGTGAAGGATCAAGTAAGCAAGTAATTCAAAAGACAGCCTCGTCTTGCACGAATATCCTTGTTGGATAGGACGTGAGGAGTTGTTTCCTCTCCATCTCCTGCGCTGGGAAGAGGCGTCATCTGCTTGCATGTGGTGATATCAAGGAGGTCACTCATACTTCTACCAATACCAGCACTCCTGAAGATGATTTCATTAACCACCTTGCCGACAGTCCGGGTCTCATCTCTGCTGCTAATACACCACATACCGAGCTCTACTTCTCTAGTATTGTCTCCAGGGGTGCATTACTTTAGATATGCACCCCTGATTGTCTCAGATTGTCTCTACTCTCCGCCCGAGGCGAGCCAAGTAAGAGCCAAGTACTCCTAAAAGAGCCAACCAAGACCAAGCTCTCAGAGAGGTCTGTCTGCGGGAAAAATGCGGGAAGATCTTTCCGCCATTCAAAGAACAAAATCTCAGTATCAACACCATACCCTCGCATCTTTGATAGTAAGCACGTGATAGGAGCACCCTACACTACTCCCAAACAACATCAACACGATGGTCAAAGCAACCAAACGCTCCCGTAAATTCAACGCCAAAGGCGGCCCCAAAGGTATGATCTCCAAAGGAGGCACCATCACCAAAAAGGGCAAAGTCAAGCGCGGAAACTCAAACAGTAAATCACCAGCCGAAAAAGCCGAGGCCAATGAACGTGTCAAAAGTGTGTACAAGGAAGAAAAGGAACGAGAGGAGAAACGACGATTAGATAATGATTTTACCAATGTGGATGGTTTGGGGGAGTTGGATATGGATGCGTTTTTTGAAAAGGCGGCGGCGGGTCTTGATGATGATGACGATGATGGGAGTTATGACGATGATGATAGTGTCGACAACGACCAGAAAGAAGGTGATGGGAGCGATAGTGATGACGACTCCTACGCCTCATTAGGATCCGAAGAAGAAGATATTGAAGCAAGTGAGGCACGTATGAAAAAGGAACTTGAAAAATTGAGCAAAACTGATCCAGAATTTCACAAGTATCTCAAGGATAATGAAAGTTCACTCCTTGAATATGGTGATGATGGCGATGATGATGAAGACATGGAAGATGGCGAAGAAGAGGATGAATACATCCAGGATGAAGATGCCATGGGTGATATCCTTTCTGATGATGATAATGAAGGAACAGAAGTGACTGATGAATCCATCAAGAAACAATTTGAAAAGCAGCAGCGTCTGCAAGAGAACAAATTTCTGCTCACACCACAACGTCTCGAACAAGTGGAGCAGAGTGCATTCGAATTCCATTCCATTAAGGGATTGAAACGGATTATTTCTGCCTTTAGGACTGCGTGTCATTTGAGTGATGCCAATCGGAAAGATGAGGAGGTGGATAGTGATGATGAGGAGGCTATGAGGAGTAGAAAGAAGGAATTTCAGATTACAAGTCCGGTCGTCTTTGATCGGCTTATGTCGGTATGTTTGGTGAATTGTCAGGAAGAATTTTATTACCATTTGTTGGAGAAAAAGGCTGGAGATGA
This sequence comes from Skeletonema menzelii, assembly GCA_036940005.1. Classification (NCBI taxonomy): domain Eukaryota; phylum Bacillariophyta; class Thalassiosirophyceae; order Thalassiosirales; family Thalassiosiraceae; genus Skeletonema; species Skeletonema menzelii. The sequence continues at coordinate 4,848 of JALLBH010000566.1, forward strand.
AAGTGATGATGATGATGATGCGTCTGCAGCAAGTGGTAGCGACGATGATGAGAAAAAGAAGGAGACATTTGATGAAAGCAAACCCATCAACCCTTCCAAACTGTCAAAGTCACCTAATTGGTCCAAAGTTGGGCCTTCAATGGAATCATTCTTCAAGTCTACGCTGCATCTTCTCTCTGAGGCAGGAAAAGACGCCAACCTACTCAAATTTGTCCTCACGGCATTATCCAAATATGTGCCCTACCTAACTGCCTTCCCAAAGATTGCCAAGAAATTGCTCAAAACATGTGTCAAACTATGGAGTGCTCCACTCGATACTTCCGAGGATTACAATGCCGTTCGTTTGCAAGCATTTCTACGCATTCGTCAATTGGCAATCACTCAACCGTACCCTCTCATCGAAGATTGTCTCAAGATGACATATCTTTCCTACGCGCAACGATCCAAGTTTGGTACCGCATCCAACGTTACCTCTGTCCTTCCTACACTCACCTTCATGGGAAATTGTATTGTCGAGTTGTACACACTTGATTATGCCAGTGCCTATCAACACGCCTTCATCTACATTCGCCAGTTGGCGTTGCATTTACGTACTGCATTGATGAAGCATACCCCAGAGAGTTTGGCAGCTGTTTACTGCTGGCAATACATTCACTGTCTGAAGCTCTGGGTGGCAGTATTGAGTGCTTCTCAAAAGAAAAATGATTCCTTGGACGAATCTAGTAGCAAGTTGGGTGGCGGGGCAGGAAAAGATGAAGAGGCAAACTTACTTCGTTCTTTGGTGTATCCTTTGACTGAGATTATTTTAGGTGTATGCCGTTTGGTGCCCACCACACGTTATGTGCCACTTCGTCTCCACTGTGTGCGATTGTTGCAACAGTTAGCTGCTTCTACAGAAAGTTTTATCCCCACAACTTCTCTCCTGTTGGGCATTTTGGATTTGAAGGAGATTAGCATGAAGCCACTCCGTCAAGGTGGTGGCAAGAAGAAGAATAAGAAGGATGATGTGAGAGGGTTGCGCTTGCCTCTGATTCTGAAGTTGCCTAAGGAGAATACTTTGAGAACTATGGAACAATTGGACTCTGTATTGAAGGAAACGTTTGTTCTCTTGAATAGAGAAGTTGACTTGTACAGGTATTCACCGGGCTTCCCTGAGTTTACCTTCACCATTTTGCAGAGATTGAGAAAGGTGAGTAGGAAAAAGATTCCGATGATGAAGGTTGAAATGTTTTGTTTACAAGCTCTCTCAACATGCTCTCATCATTTGCACACTCTTCACAGTTCAACAAAGATGTAAGCAACGGGAGATGGCGTGCTTACGCAAAAGGCACAATTGAACTTTGCGATAAGTACTCAGCGTTGGTCATTCAAGGTCGCTCTACACTTGCTGACGCTCCAAAAGATATTCGAAGATTGGAAGCACTGAAACCCACCAATACACCTTCCATGGGTAAACGATATGAAGCATCCGTTGCCAAGGAAAAGAGGCTGGAAGCTGCCACACAGCCAGTAATGAAGGCTAAATCCAAGGCTGCCATCGATGCAGATGGTAAGGGTGGTAAAAAGAAGTCGGGCAATAAGCGCAAGAGTGACGAAGTAAGTGATGAGTCGGACTCTGAGGAAGAATCACAGAAGCGGAAGAAGACCAAGCCAAAGACAAAGAAGAAGGCTGTTGTAAATGAGGCCGATCTCAAGAATATCGAGGCACTCAAGGAGGAAGATGAAGTAGAGGAGGGTATCGTATGGTCGGATAGTGATTCGGATTAGATTAAGCAAAATTGCGTTAATATATATTATATACATGGGAAAATGTATGTACATGGGAATATTGAATGATCATCGTAGTCGAAATTGGCTCAACGCCCTGTCATGAGCCCGTTGTCGTGACTTTAAAGAGCTTCTCTTCGAAAGTCGTGAGAGTAGAGCCGGATCACACTTATCTTGGGCAAAAATGATGCTCTGAGCGTGTCTCTGCTTTCCAATCTTGGACATCTATATGACTGGGGCTCATAAAGTTGTCCATCCCGACAGTCTCGCGCATAAGTCCTCATCAGTAAGAACCTGTCCCGATTCTAGTATTCTTGAGACCTCGGCTGCATTGCGTTGGATCATCCTCTTCTGGTTATTCTTATCTTCCTTTTGAGTACCATGATGAAGCAAGCTCTTGCTCAGATTTGGAAGGAATCAAGGCCAACTCGCTCGTGGGTGAAAATGAGACTGACCTGACCGAATAAGCAGAATCATTTGAGATGCTTGCTCCTCTTTGTCTGGGGGCTTGAGGGAAGCCAACTATCAAGCTGTTACCGTCCTGGTCGTAGTTGTTTACAACCTCTCCAGACGCCATTGCTGTTGTAGTTTGTTGTTTTAGTTTTTAGGATACAATGTAAAGCACGATGCTTTTACTTTGTTGGAGTACACACAGTGAAAGCACGCGTTGAGATAGAATCGAAATCGCCCTCCCATGCACTTTGAAAGACTTTTGTCTTGAGACGAGAACAAATAATGGGGAGAGATGCTGAATTCGCTTTACGATCCCGTTTTTGTAGGGTTAACCTTCCCTATGCTATGTACTTCTGTGCAGTGAGCGAATCGTGAATCCAGCTACAATTTACTTTTAAAAGTAGATCTTACTGCCGTGTGCGTGACCTTTTACCAGCGAGAAAACTCGTGGGACGCCCATTGGGCTAAGCAGTCTCTTCGCCGTTTTCCCTGTTCTGCTTCACATTTTGTTCAGTTTTGTTAGTGAGTTTAGTTAGAGAGGTAACTAAACTCACGATAAAACGAAGCGCAGAAGCAGAATCGGGGAAACAGAAAAGAGAGACGAAAGGGGGGAGCGTTAGTAAGGTGAATCTGACTGATTCAATCACATCCACTACAAGATTCTTGTGACCCGCGAACTGAAGACAGAATGACCCCATGTACCAAGATATTCCACAGAGGAATTAGTTGGACAGATTGGAGTCCCAACACATATTATGACCGACAAAAATTGTCTAGAAAAGACAAGAAGCAGTACCTGATACGATTCATGTGAAGGGTCATTGTCGTGACCGGTACTGTTTTAAGAGACATAGTCAGAAGTACGATTAATTTCCTGCGTGTGCGTGCCGTTACATACACTTATTTAGAGGTTAGCAGACAACGAATGAACCCGCTTGGACGCTTCGCAGATATAGCTCCAAGCTCCACCAGGCGACGCACACAGCACACCGCACAAGTTCTCATAAAAAAGCAATTTAGAACATTTAGTTTTTTCAAGCAACCGAAACACAACAGCAGATACAACAACAACGGTCTCACATCATCATCATGTTGCCTCCTCAAGCTACTATCTTCACCGTGGAAACGAAAACCAACGATGGCAGCAGCTTCCCTCCTTCAAATGGGTTGGACTTGCTTTTTGCCGCCGCCGAACAACGCCAACACTCCACGGCGGCAAGCGGCCGTGCCGTGTCCGACTGCGGAAGCACCATTGGTTCCCTCACCTCTGACGTCGACCTATCTCAACCACCTCCAGCGAAGATATTCTTTCCTGAGGTACTCATCGACATGCTGAACAACAATCAACGCTTTGCATCCATTATCTCATGGAAGCCCGATGGTAAATCGTTTGTCATCAAGAGCAGGCATGAGTTCAAAGAGAAGGTCCTTCCATTGTACTTCAAGTCCAACTTTGACAGCTTCCTTCGAAAGTTGAAACGTTGGGGCTTCGAGAAAGACAAGGTCAACCGTCGGGGAGATCCATCAATTCAGTTCTCTCACCGGTACTTCTGTCGAGATGATAGTGGCTTGTGCCTTCGCATGCGCTGCAAGTCTGGTCCGGTTAGTACGGACGACAAGGGTGGTGATTTTCAAGAAGATCCTCAAGAAGTTATGAGATCCTCACCTGAAGAACATCATGATGCCATGTGTCAGAAGGGTGCGTTAGTTGATCACTTGATGAATCAACAGGCCACTCAGACACGTCTCCTCGAAGAAATCAACCATGCTGCAATGGCAGAAAAGTTTGCTGCACTCAATGCTGCTAGACGTGAACGTACTTCTTATGATCAAGCTTTGGCCGCTGAACGGCTTAGGCGCATGGATCAAGCACAACTTCTGATGAAGAAGCGCATGCTTGTTGCCGCAAAGAAGGCACAATTGGCACAGAAATTGTCCGAGTACATGACAGTTCCGCATCATGTGCAGGAGAGAACTATGACTGAGACCCAACAAGGCTATAATCATCTCAATCTCACTCAATTGCAGAGACTTGACCAGGTCATGGACATCAATTCACTCAGTGAAGATTCCATTGCAGCAAGATTTTATCGTCCTTTGTCTGGAAGTGTCCGAACACAGCAAAGCCGAGAAGCTCTCCGTGCGTCGATTCTCGCGAGGAGACAAGAGCTCGGTCTCCCTCCGTTTCGGCAGACACCTATGTGTCTTCCGGTTGCACCTTCACAATCCGTTGAGAATAACTGGAACCTGCCGCACTCACTCCTGCCGGCAAATGTTCGAGGAAGTGATAGAGGAGTTTTGTTTCCAGTGGTTCGTTGAATATGAAGTAGAAAAGCTAGCGCAGAGAACAGTTTTGGTACAATTTGAGGTTAATATAAGTGTTCATTCCCAACCCATGTCATGTCTAATGTAGTGTGTTGATAATTCAGTACGAGTTTCAGCGTACGTCAAACGTACTTAACGATACGGGTGTTTTACCGATACAAGTATCTTCAATTTTTTAAAAATTTGAGGGCATTTGTGCCCTCCTCCTTATCTACAGCTAGCCTACCTTCTTGCTTTCTCTTCCATCATATCATCATTATTATTGAAAATGGACCTTGCCGACTCTCCCATTCTTCGTCCAAAAAGTCGACCAAGTCGTCTCAGTCTGAAACAAAGAGATGGCAGCATTGTTGGGAGCACCGAGTCATCATCGTCATTCTTCCTCATGATTACTGGCCAAATTGAATACGCTCAAACTTCGTCTTCTCCCCTGGTGACTACTCAACTATACTGCCGATACACCTTTTCTCAAGGGCCGGATTGGATCGTGTCCCACGGTGTAACCCAGGGAATAACGCAGATTGCAGGTTCTCGACGTGCGTTGAAAGGCAATGACGAGGAAGAGAAAGGCAGCATTATCGTATGGAACTTTCCTATTGAGATATCTTTCCAATCCACGAATACATATGGTTGGCCAAGACTCTGCTTATCGGTGTATGGCATTGACTTTCTAGGACGAGATGTATTGCGTGGATATGCAAGTATGCTGCTACCAATCAACCCTGGGAGGCACACGAAATTCATCGAGACGTATCGTCCAATCAGCGGAAATGCATTGCAGCAATTCATTTCTTGGTTGACAGCGACACAACCAGAATACCACGATACTAAGATTACTGCAAGGGGCGAAGGACGGGCATTAACAAGAGTGGTAGGTGAGAGCAATCTCACGCTGAAGATAAATTTGGTCACCACTCGAAAGGACTTTCAATCTTTCGGATATACTTCTAAATAGATTCCCCTCACTTGCAATTGCAAATGTGGTTCGATATTAATGCGATTAGCTAATATGAATTGAAAATCTCTCCTTTACAATGCATTCAAATCACTTTTCCGTGCACACCATTGATCATTGCTGAAAATTATGTATGTTGCTAGAGAAAAATCAATCCATTTCTTCGCCGTCCATCTAATCATCTCGATATGAACACATTTGTTGCAGTTTCTAAAGCATCTCTTTTCTGTTTCTTCCCAAACTACGACGCAGCCTGCTGAGCAGCAGCCTTGGCTGCCTCCACAGCCGCCTTCTGCATGGCACTCTGCATTTCTTGAATAGCTTTTCCCAATTCCTCGTATCTGCCCTCCTTCTTGGATATGAACCCCTCGATCTTTTTTATCTCGCCCGAAATGAACTCTAATCGTTTCTCAACCGTGTCTGTGGCATCCGAAAGGTCGTTTTTTAGTAGGACTGGTCCTACTTGCTTGTAAATTGTGGCGTCGGATGATTCTTTTTCACAAATTTCCAATTCCTATCGATTGAGTGTATTTCAGCGTAGGTACGATAGAGAAATGTGACAGCGGCAGCGGGCGACAATGATATAAATAATAGAGAAATCAATCAATGAGACGTGATAAAATCAAAATATGCAGTCAAAGTTGTTATAATGCAAGCAAACCAACTTTTTCTCACCTCCTTGACCATTTCATTTTCGTTTCTTTGCGAAATCAATGTTTGCAAATCCTGATGGGCTAACATCTCTTGTTCGAGCTTTTGGCGCTCCACGAGTTTTTCGTTTACTGCGTCTGCTGCTTGGGCGCCGATGTTGGTTGTCATTTTGGATGTCGTGTTTGTCGAGATGATGGTGATGTGTGGCAGGAGAGGAAGTAGGCTGTCGTGGTGGTGGCGTGGATTTTTCGGCCATTGTCACAGTTACTGTCAAACAAAAGCATAACAGCACGCAAGAAGTCACGACATGCGATGCGTCTTCATTATTATTTTGAGATGATGTACTGACTTCGTCTCGATGGTTAGATGTTCAAGACTGGCTGTAGAGTCTCTCCAACGTTGCTGTAAATAAGTCTTGAAAGAGACCACAAGAGACCAAGTGATATTGAAGGCGACTCCGAAGATACTGACTTCGATCAGTCGTCTCTTGATGAAGATGAAGATGAAGATGAAGAGGAGTATGATTCTGGGGACGTCGATTGCGTTTAAGATGAAGAGTTGGACGAAGCTGCCGCTTTCGCCCAAGCCTGAGAGAGGCAGGGTGTTAACTGGGGTAAGGCAGTTTCTTTGCATAGTGTGTAAATTGGAGTGGCATGTGTTGTGCATGGATCAAGGAGGATTGCAAGGAGTTGTGATTTGGTATACGTTTATGAGAGTGGGAATGGGAGCCTTCGTCTTCGTCTTCGTCTTCGGCTTTGAATGTTGAATGCTAATTTGATTTTACTTTAGATGAAGGCTTTCACTATTGTACAGCTAATAGTACTACCCTTGGTAACAGATACACGATACACCTGTTCGATGTAGTACGCTCATTCGTCAATCGGCCGCAGGCAGAAGATTTGAGAGATTTGAGATTAGATAGCTTTCTAAGAGTAGGAGTAGGTTGCAGTACTTAATTCCTACGTTGAGTTTGTCAAATGTTCCGAAATCCACTTCCCAGCTCCCAGCCACTTCCCTCTTCTCATGACTCCAGAAAACAAGAGAGAGAGCTCAAACCAAGGGTAGCTCAAACCATCACCTCCTCCTCAAATAGATACAGGAGATTAGATAAGTAAGCAGGTCACAAGCAGCAACCGTCTGCATTTGACACTTGCTGTACCATATCACAGCCTCCTCGAACTTGAAATTTCTCCGCCGTATCGTTCCAAGCACATCATTGTTTGGAACGATGATGATAACACCACCAGTTACAGAAGGAGGCGGTCTTCTGGGAAGCCTTCCACACGATTGCAGACGGAACATTCTTTCCTACATATCTCCTACGGAACTCTACTCAGGTTATGCAGCAACGTCTCGTTTGTGTCATGCGGATAGCCTTGATGCTCAACTTCCACAGACATTTTTCGGTGAATTTCATGTTACTGGAAGAGGAGAGACTGAGATTAACATGGAGTCACTTTTGGAGAGAATATCACATACCTCCTTTCTGAATGCTTGGCAAAGTCCGAGATCACATATGAAAATTGTTAGTCATGAAAGAGACGGGGCAGTTGTCAAAACAAAAGCAGATGATTTGACATTTGAGGAGATGCAAGTACAGGCATCAGCATTATCCTTTAGATCAATTACTTCGTTAGATCTGTCTGTGTCACATTACAAGCAAGGGGGAAACCTGAATCGTGTGCTCCCTCGTGGTATCACTTGGCTGTTATCAACAATGATGCCTAATTTGATAGAGTTGGATCTCAGCAATCTTCACGGTGGACCAATCAATGAGGGCGATTCTATATCAGAGCTTGCTCTATTTAATGCAACAAACTGTCCCAATTTAACTAAGGTTGTATGGAATAACCGCGTGGGAGGCGGATACTTCTTGAGAGGAAGAGATCTGAAGACATTGACCAATCTGAGGGAAATGTGGGCCGACAATCTAGTTTGCGATTGGAGGTATGACAAGCTATTCGCTCCTCTACTCTCTCAATTCTTTGACGAAAACTCAATTATCCAGCGTTTCTTCTTCTTTGCATGCAATGGGAAATTGGAACGAGTCAGTTTGCTGGGGGGGAGTTATGTGAAGGTTGGGACAAGCGATGCTATAAAGTTTCCACAGATGTCACTGATTAGATTTGTGCGTAACACACCACAATTAAGGTGGTTTCGCTCTGACTTGACAGAAGAGAATGTACGTATGTTATCCGAAGAAAGACCAGAGATTACTTTCGTAGCCTCATAGTAGTAGACAAGAACTTTCTTTTCGAGCATGTTCATTCATTCATCTATCGTTGGTCTTGTATCACTAGCTGTAGTGCAAGAAGTAGTCATAGCATGCAGGGAATGATATTGATGCGTTTCTTCATCTTGACTGGTGTCAACAACCCAATGCCATCCACTTCCGTGAGTGACTAGAGAGAAAGAGAAGAAGATGGCAACTGGCAGCTTCTGACTTTCTATGTACGTAAAGAGCATCATACTATTCCTACCGTAGAGGGAAAAGATATCGTAGCATTTTCAGATTTTGTCGGCGGTCGGCGGAATGCGATGCGGAATGCTGCATAGATAGCCTCAAGAAGCCGCAGATTCGTTCTTACACAGAACCACGCAGTAGTTAAGTTAACAGCAACGGAAGTAATTGGTAAAGATCCATTATAGTAGAGGAATTCCTGACGCTGCACACATAATCATTTCTCTTCACAGTTTTTCTGATACGGTAAAAATTACACAACAATGGGATTCTTCAATAAACTCAAGGAGGCCGCTGTCAAAGAGGCGAAAAAGAAAATAATGGAGGAATTGGGCCTCGGGGATGAGAAGGATGATGATACCAAACCCACCATGACAACCGAGGAATTCGAAAACACAAAACCCGATGAGTTGCGCAAGGACATTCGTATGATATCTGGTTGCCAGGATTGTCAAACTTCTGCCGACGTTTCAAATGTTTCTTCCTTCCAATTGCCTGATCCTGCAGGTAGGGCCGGTGGTGCATGCACTTCGACATTGCTCAATATCTTATACGCGGATGAACATGTACCTGATGATGATTTGAGTTTTACTGAAGTATTGGAGCAGATGAGGGTGAAACTGAGGAGAGGGGGTTACTCACAAATTCCTCAGTTGAGTTCCATGAATCCTATTGATGTGAGCACTAAGTTTGACCTCGTCCCTGATACAGCTACTGGGACAAAGCGTGCTGTTATGATTGGTATTAACTACGTCGGTAAGTACAAGTTGTGAAATTATACCTTATTCTCAGACATGAATAACATATCAATCCTCATTGGCATATGTCGTAGGTGATTCCCCGGGAGAACTAAGTGGCTGTTGGAACGACGTGCTAAACATGAAAAAGTATATCCAAGATGTGCATGGGTTTGAAGAAGAAAATATTGTGATTCTCATGGATGACGGAAATCACACTGAACCCACTAAAGCCAACATTATCGATGCCTACAAGACGATTATTGGTCAGGCTGAGGAAAATGATGCAATCTTTCTTCACTACTCAGGACATGGAACCAAGCTTCGTGACAACGACGGAGATGAAGGCGATGGTTATGACGAGGCTTTGGTGCCCAGAGATTTTCAAACAAGCGGGATGATTCTTGATGATGACCTGTATGACCTGCTCATTAAGGACTTGCCAGATGGAGTGCACATGACTTGCTTGATGGATTGTTGCCATTCTGGAACAATTATGGATCTTCCTTATCTCTTCAAGGGAGATGGGTCGCAGACGGAGATGATTCTTGATCCAAATATGAATCTCGATGCCTTCATTGAGAAGTTGACTGGTAAGTTGATGGAGTATCTGCAAGCAAAAATGGCCGCGAGTCTTTCTTTGTGATTTGGTTAAAAGGGGGTGGATAGAGATATAAGAGTTAATGTGTTCGTAGAGATGTTGGAGTTTACCTCTATATTCATACGCATCTGTCTCAATAATTAGATATACTAGCTAATTGGCAAGCCATTCGTTTATCATGGTCTTGAAGATCACGTGGTGTCGTGCCGCCGCTATGTGAAGAGATCCTTTGGTTTCCGGAATGGACCTTTGCGAGAGTCCCTGTCATTTTCTGAACCAAAGTTGCTCATAAACCTATATCATCCTTAGCTGCGTCACTTAGCGCTTCTGCGTCAGCAAATGATGCCGATCCTTCAGTAGATATCACTTTTCTTCATTTTGCTTCTTGACAGCAAAAGATTCTCTTTTCTACGATGCCAGACTGAGTGCCGGACGACAGTTGCACTTGCTAAATTTTGATTTATTGTGTTCTCAATTTTCATTTTTCCGTTCCGCCATCCGCCAGCTATCATTGCATTATCACACAATTGCACCAATACTATGGCATCTTCGCCCATTTCAGAGGACCAAGATATGCTAGAAACATTGATCGGACCCACAGGTAGTCTGGAATTACAGTTTTCTTATGGAAAGTGGCCTGGCTCTGGCATAGAAGTCGATAAAATTGACGTGTTACGCTGCGATGGAGGTCACACAGATCTGCATATTCGGCGTCAGCCACGCATGACACGTCGGCCAACCGACATTATGTGTGATGATGCGATCGTGGCAAGCGTAGGTATGGTGCCTGCAGAAGAAGGATCTAGGACGAAACATATCAGCATACACAGTCTAGAAGAAGTGTCTGGTACAATTTGTTCGAGTGGTCCTTACTATAGCTACAAAGCAGAGATTTCTTTTCCTCAATCTGATTTGCCATCGCATAAATGCATGTCAAGGCCTGGACCACGAGGTCCTCAAATAGAGATATTCAGTCATGGTGACGAAAATCCATGCGCTACGATACGAGACGTGACAAAGCCATTTGAAAAAAGAACAACTTGTCAGATCCAGATCACCGTGCCATTGGCTAATGCAGTGAATTTGTATATTATTCTTTGTATTGCAGCGGATGTAGTAAACGAGATGACCGTCTTTGAGCAAAAAGCAAAACAGAATGCGATACTGAGCGATTGCTGCTGCGTCTGTACAGTCAGTTAGTATGTAGAAGTTTTATGCATCACATAATCGTTCTTGCTCTTGCTTTGTAACTCTAAATAATATTCTTAATCACTGATTTAGGCAATAATCCAGAACCAAATTCAATATCCAAATAATGTACCAACATCAAATACCTCTACACCACAATCTCTCATTCTCGAGCAGAACTAGAGTGGAGATGACATCCAAACTAACGCCAAATATAATCCAAGGCATTGGAATGCCAGTGCCACTACAGCAAATTGAACGCCTACACACCTTGGCAAGCAGCAAGGAATAAGTTTGTGGCAGGCATGAGCGTCGCTACCTTCAACAGTACGCGTGATAAGGTCGTCCCAAATATCATAAACACTAAAGATTCCAATGAAAACACCGTCTGGATGAAAAACGACAAGAAAATGGACGTGAGTTGTGCACACAGTAAAGAAATGACGTTTGGCAGATTGGATCAACTTACAAAAGAGAGTCAAGAATTGCAGAAATGGAGAAAGGACCAATTGATCGACCAAAATGAATGCAACCGTGATTACAATAAACCCAATGTTAAGCCCAATCATCGTCGCATTTGGAGCAAAGAAAAGCGACGCCAACATTCCTACACAAAAAAGAATTGCAATAGCCAATGAAGCCCAACGATCACCGCTGAATGTGACAAACACTGCTCCCCAGAATGCCCCACCAAGGTAACCCGCCGGAATAACAAACCTGTGGAAAGAGAAAGTTGATTGGTTAGACATTGGAAAAATGATACATAATGTCCAAGCAGTTTGAAAAAACAACTCCTCACCATCTCCAACCGCCAGTGTACTTTGACACACCTCCTTCGTTTTTGTACACCTCGATTCCGTGCACTTTGCCGCCAGTCAACCAGCATGCGGTTGCGTGTCCAAACTCTTTTGAAGGAAATTGATAGGAAACAATACGATATAAGATTTAGACTCTCGTCATCCCCACTTACAAATACTAATATCACACAGAAAACTTACCATGAACAAATACAGCAACGAGTTTCATCGGCTTCATGACGATGGTGTTCCACAGCAACTTAATCACGACAAGATATACAGCGAAGCAAGACAGAAACACAGTCTCGTAATACCCGCAGCATCCATCGACCTTCCAGTTGATGCCACCGCTAGTCGTTGCGTTTTGGCCCAACTCCAACTCAATCGCTTCTTGCTCGTCTGTGAAAAGCCATTGGGGCGTGGTGGCGGTGGTGGATGGATCGGCAGCGTCGCTGTCCGAAGTAGCAATCAGATCGTTTGGGTGGACAAGAGGACTTTTCTGACGGAGATACAATTTTTCTTGCGTGTTGATTTGTTTATCCTCCTCGTGTTCAATGATTGTTGCTGTTGCGGGGACGACCCCCGCCGCCACCCGGGCTCGTGACGCTAGGAACGCAGAGAAGATTGCAGTGGATAGAGACAACACTTTCATGGTTTTTAATTAAGAAGTGCTGCGTTTTGGTTCTGCCCTTGGCGTGTGAAGACTCTAATTAGTTGGTTAAATGATGTCTAAGAGGTAGATGCAACATTACCTCCTAATCACTGCATCGAAATGGTCAAAGTTCCACTGAATTAATCGCCATTGCATGAATGACAGAGATACAGTGACAGAGAACTGCTTTATGTCTCGCTCGATGCAAAAAATCAAGACACCCATCTCCCTCTCTCCTCTCTTCCATCCCCACCACTGAAAGTTGAATGACATAAAGGAGGAGCATCTCACGTTTTTACACTGCAGAACACAACAACCACAACCAACATGGCGTTGCGGCTTCTCTTCTTGATACTATTGCTGCAGGCAGAGCTCGGTGTCTCCCATGAGGTGATATTATAGCAGCTTGTTCTCTTCTTTTGTATGTAATCCCGTTCATGATCTCTCACCATCTTTGCTCCCTTCATTCACAGCTGATTCATTCACTTCGTGCCTCAAATATAGCTTTCAAAGATGACCAAGGTGGGGACTTCTTTGCCTGCAAACAATATTGTATCGATACCAATACACATGGATTCACAGAGGGTGCATGCACCTCAGAATGCGCAAAGAGGACCGAAGAGGAGCTTGGCTGCGTCGATACATGCAGAGAGGACGCCCTTCCCGATTCTAAACCATGGGATGACTGTTTTTGTGAATGCACGGGCAATTGCATGACGACGGGATCGGGGTTGGAGCATACAGAGACGCCAACAATTGTCTACACTCGCCCTCCAATTGGGACTTCATCACCAGCGCCATCACCAGCACTACAATCGTCTGAGTACGATGCCTTGGGATAGGCGTTTTGAGATGATGATAAGTAAGGCAAGCAAATGACTATAGCAACAGCACAAACTAACCAAGCTATCGTGTTAATCTTTTAGGAAGTAACTCGTTGTACAACCACATAGGTTTCTTCTAGTGGAATACCATCATCAGCAACATGGACACCATCCACAAACCGATTCTCATCACCCTTCTTCGGCAAAGGAATCACAATTGCATCAGCTCCAGCTACTACACCCTCAACGTTCTCTCCATCCACTCTTTGGATACGCCTACTATAAATACTTGGATATTCAAGCAACACATCATTCCGTTTCAACTCTCTATTCCATTCACCAAAGTCAAAATGAACCTGGTGCCGCTCCTTCCATCGTAAAAAGTATCCCTGCGCAGTCATTTGAAAGTGGTGATCTCTCATTTCATCATTTGTAATGACCAATACCGAAGGTTTATCTTCTCTCCCACCATTGATTAATGCAGCGTGCATCCAATACCAATCATCATTCAGTCCCTGGGGTGTACGATAGAGAGTGAGTCTGTCATATGGAGCTACGTTGCCATCCCACATCTTAATGATTGGGTGTGCCCAGTGGGGTAGCAGCCTTTGTGAAAAGTGACGCTCATGCATAAAAAGAATGATATGATGTCCTTCGTTCGATGGAAGTTCAAGTAAGTGACGAACCAATCCGTCAATCTGCTTGTAGTCAACGTGTCTTGGAGCGTTACTGCCAAGTCGATAGGTTTGATTATAGTAGCCAACATTGGCTCCATCTATGCAAATATTGTAGGGTGGATGATTTTCAATGAAATTTTCAAATTCCTTCCAATGATTGATTCGCCAATTAGGATCCTTGTTCTTTCTTCCGTTGTTGTTGTTGCTGTTCTTGCTTTTGTTCTTGCTTTTGTCGTTCTTCTGTGCCGTAGAGACTTGTTGTTGTTGTTGAGCAGTACCATCATGTAGTTTGGACACAACATCACTCCCACGGGGACGCTTCTTCCCCTTCCCCCCACCCTGAAATACACTGATATTACCCTCTACTGTCCCCTCCAAGACAATACTACTATTCATTTCTCTCATGGCCTTCCATGCCTTTTGTGTCAGTTCCACTGGTTTGAGTCGATACTCTATCATCATCTGTTGGCTGGAAGATTCGGATGATGTTGGGACTTCGGGATGACACAATTGCAAAAGACCCGTGGACGTATCAATTGTGCAATCACGATAAATATTCCATCCATTTCCGGTATCATTCGTAATGGGACCTACCGACAATCCCTCCCCTTCTCGTGGGGGCAGTGTCACGTAATCCAATGCAGATGATGTTGTTGTTGTTGTTGTGCATGTATTCATTTCACTGTCGGTATTCTCAGCCGACGAGGTTGTTATTGATGCTACAGGACAATAATCCGAACGAAACCAATCCAACATTACCTCCATGGTACTCAATCCAGGCACCATGACCGACTCGGCTATATCACCCAACACACGTTCAGCAACCTTGACATCCTTCAATGCTGTGGCACATTTCAATAATGCCGAGTATTCATATTCCGATAAAGAGATTTTCGGTGAGACTCCTTCTCCAAATAATAACAATTGCTGCTGCTGCTGCTGCTGCTGCTTCTTTTGCATCTTTTCCTTGGCGGTAATGGAGGAGGAGGAGGAGGAGAAATGATTGTCAGTAGCTTGTTTCGTTGTTTCCTGATACCGTGGATGACCTGTGGATATCCCTCCACTGTTGTCATACATTCGTTTCCACACCTTGAGTGCTTGAATCAATCCCTCTTGAGTTGGCTTCTTGGTTTCACTACTACTGCTACTAGTATTCGTACCACCACCACCACCATCAGTTGCAGTAGTAGTAGTTGTTGTAGTAACAGCAACACCATTGACCTCCTCCTCCACACTCAAATCACCACAATACCCCCTCAACAACGACGAATACATCCGTAACTTAACCTTACACTGCTGTGTCCCCTCCGCATCATCCAAATACTCCGTTGCCAAATCATAGTTCCCCACACGTACAGCTAATCGTATCAAGGCTGTGTAGGCTGGTTCAATACAGGGAATGTTGAGTTGTTTGAGGAGGTGGTGGATTTGACGTGCGTGATGGAGACGTTGGTGTAGTGTGATATTGTTGTTGTTATTGTTATTGTTGTTTAAATGCTTTGTCGTAGATGTGGAATGCTTGCCATCATTATTCGTATCATCATCATTATCACAATGATGAGATGATGTAGTCTTGGGAGTACCAACATGAACCCCCCCACCACCAAAACTACCATCACATAAATTCAATAAATTATAAAAGGATTGTGGTTCCAATCTCACTGGTCCTCCTGTCGACTCTTCTCCTCCATCACTGTTGCTGTTGTTGTTATTGTTGTTGTTAGGAGTCCCCTGCAATGCATTACGAAATACATGTAACGCACGTACCAAATCATTATCCTTACAACAGAATTGTATCTCACGTCGTGTTTGTAGTACCAATGGTGCAATATGTTTTTTGGATTTGCGCTTTGCCTTCTTTCGTTTTGTTATTGGTGGAGCTTCTTCTTTTTTGGTAGTAGTAGTAGTAGTAACAGTGTTGTCGTCATCATTGTTGTTGTTGTTGTTGCCTTTGTAGAATTGAATGTAGCGTGTGATAATTTGTGGATTGTAGTGGTGTAGTTCTGCATTACTGTCGTCATTATTAGTAGTATTGATGATGCCATCAAATGATGATGATGATAATGCTGTTGTTGTTGGCGCTGTAGACTCTTGCATGATGGGTTACTTCTTTGCCACCACTCACTGCCAAAACCTTCTTTGCTGCTTGATCAAACAACAACAACAACAATTTGCCAGGGGGCTACTTCTGTACAAGCTGCAGTTGGCTTGTGGCTTGCAAGCTAGCTTGATGTGATACTTATGATTGATGGTGAAGCCGAAGATGTACAAGTCTGTGGTGGGTGGTGAATGGTGAAGGATATCAAAGCGAGCGTGTGAGAGAGGTGAAGACGCGCCATTATCACGCCACATCATCATCTGCAAAGATGCGTCTGTATGTAATGCACTATCACGTTTTACACCCCTTTTTCTAAATAATAAACGCACAGACTTTCTCTTGGGTTGTTGATGACTCACAAACCAAACCAAAGCCACCTCGCTCCTCGCCATGTTCTTCATTCATCTCTTACCTAGAGAGAGCAAGCGATGTCGCAGTTAAGTTAATATTACATAGCCACAAGAATTACAGCATACAACATCCAGCAACATCATGAAGCTCGCCTCCTGCGCCTCCTTGCTGCTTTCCTTGACCACCGGAGGAGCACTACTAGCTGCATCTCCAGTAACATCATTTGCACCACCATCATCAATCATCTCAACCAAACTATCATTATGGTCACGGTCACTTCCAATGTCCACCACCGAAGCAGCATCAACAACAACAACAACATCAACAGCACCCACCATGCCAACTCACTCTCCCGCCACATCACTTCCCAATCAAATCTACAAATGGAGAGGCTATGACATCCGCTACCAAGTGACTGGCCCACCCAATGCCGATCACACCTTGCTATTGATCCATGGACTATTTGTCAATTCCGATCATTGGAGGAAGACTTTAACGGGGCTGCATCCACTCAATGATGACTTGCACAATAGCAACAATAATAATAACAACACAGCAGATGAAAAACAGAAAAAGAAGAGTACCATTCGGATCTACGCCATTGATCTTCTCGGGAGTGGATGGTCTTCCAAACCCTCCAAAACAGATCCAATGGCACAAGCGGTTAGTGGAGAGAATGGACGGTTTACCAATTGTAATTCCACTTGCTATCGTGAGGCAAATGCCAATAATACTAACAATCAACAACTACTCAAAAAACGACCAACCAAGATTCGTTCTTCATCGATATTACAAAATGCACCATTGGGTACAGCCTCTGGCGGGAATCGACTTGCATACTCATTGGAATTGCGTCATCCTTTGAATAGTCCATATAATTTTTACACGTGGGCGGAACAAATTGCTGATTTTACTCATGATGTTATACATTCCAATCATCATGGTCATGATGATGGTGTTTCCTCTGCATCCTCACCACCAAAAGTAACACTCATCGCCAACTCAATAGGAACCATATCCTCCCTCCAATCCATCCTAGACGAACCACAACTATTCAACGGATGTTTCATCATCAACCCCAACTTTCGTGAGTTGCACATGGCCGAAATACCATTCTCACCACTTACCATGCCACTTGTTCGGACGGTACAATCCACACTACGGAATAATGGACATGGTCTATTTGCATCGTTGGCCAAACCACATATTGTCAAGGAGATATTGAAAGAGCCATATGCAGTAGTGGACGCGGTAGATGATGAATTGGTACAGGTGTTATTGGATCCATTGTTGACACCCGGAGCTGATGATGTGGTATTTGACACACTTAGTTATTCAGCTGGACCATTGCCCGAACAGCAATTGTCCTCGAGGTATTATCCCAAGGAGACATGTCCCACGTGGGTAGTGTATGGTGAGGATGATCCATGGACACCGAAGAAACGTGTGGAGAGTTTGACCAAGGTTGGAACCCGAGGAGAGAGTAGTACCGTGGAGAGGATTGTGGGGTTGGAGGGGGTGGGACATTGTCCGCATGATGAGAGTCCGGAGGTTGTGAATAAGTTGATTTTGGAGTTTTTGGATCGATTGAGTGGTTAAGATCGGTAGGAGGGTATAAGTATATATTATGGTAGCAGGGTAAAGCATATAGGTTTAGTGATGAAGGTCGAGACAAATGAAATTCCTGAAGACAAGACAATGAAACATAACAATCTATTTATCTATTGTGTAGCAAACATCTGCACTCTTCACTATCTCCAAGAGAATGGCGTGTCATCCTTATCACCAACCATTAATTATATCGACGAAGCTCGTTCTCTCCACACACATACACAAGAATGGCGTGCTAACCTTCTTACCAACTACCAAGAACCAATAACAAAGCTCTTTCTTTCCACACACACACAGTTTTGAACCTCCACTGACTCTTCATCACATATGCTCCGATCTCCAAAGTATCCACTCCACAATCCATCATCCCTTGCCATTGTTTTCTCTTTGTAATTAGGATCAATTTTCTCGGTGACGATGGCACGAAGAAAATCCTTGGCACATCTTTGCTCAGGACCGTCATCAGCTTTTGTAACTTCTTTCAAGAATGTAACACTTTTCGACTTCGCCATGTCAGAGATATTGGAGCTGTCGTCATCTCTATCGTCTTCGTGACCTTTCATTAGTTGCTTAATCCTGGCCTTTGTGACACCAGCTTGATACTGAGCCTCTTTGCGCAGATGATCTTCACCTACCAAGGCAACACCGTTTCCATCTGCATATCGGCTCTTGACAACTTCGTCCACCTCTTTCACCCAGAGTTCTGCCGCAAGAGTCTCGAGGATGCTGTAATTCCCAGTACTACTAGCATTGTCGTCCTCTGCATAGGAGCAGATGTTTCTAGCGGACTTTCTGTTACTCTTAAACATGATGACTGCTTTGAAATGAGATTGTACTTGTAGGTGTTATTGAGTAGAATGTGAGTAGGATGATGATTCGTCTACACTGCTTGCTGCACTTATCTTTGTTGCTTTATGTACTTCTCCACTCATACTAATGTAAAAATTTCCTCCTCTCACAAAATAGATGTGTTTGCTTCCCATTTACAGGAAATCGAGTAACGGGATCTTCTTTCATTTTTTTCAAAAATTCTGCACTTGACACCTGCAACCTGTTGTGTTCAAGGGTAAATAAATAGGGTTGGCTACGCGGGTTCCCGCCAAATTTTTACCTAGT
>JALLBH010000567.1:0-18559 GCA_036940005.1 Skeletonema menzelii
CCAAAGGACACGCCAAAGGGCCCGGACAGAACGACCGACCGACCGACCGACCGACCGACCGACCGACCGACGACCGACTTAGCTCCTCTCATTATTTAGATGTTGTAGGTAAATGTTGTATCCAATCTCCACTTGCTGAACAGGCTGCTGACTTTGGCCTAATCAATTATGTTTGTCAATTTAGGGCAGGCGATGAAGAGAAGAAGCTCTGTTGCCTCCGGCAATACTTCTGGTAGACCGCCGGAAGAACTCAACGAAGAAGAGACTTTTGATCCATTATTCTACAGACTCCAGCACTTAAATCAACGAGAGCCTAGCAGTGGCATCGATGGCAATTATGTGGATCCATTTAATGTTGACAGCTCTTCGGACGATCAATCAAATAATGATGGAAAAATAGGTGATGTGGACGATGCTGGTTGGGAGTCAAATAATTGTGGCGGTGACAACGATTGTTATCATCAAGAGGGTGATGAATTATTTCTAGATTTTGGAGGGCGGACACCAGATCAAGCTAGGCGTCAAAGGGAGAGTTTATCAACTCCTAGATTCGGTGGCTCTCAATCTACGCATAGTCCTTGGGATAGCACAGTAGAGCATTCTCGACGATCCCTTTCGACCATTAGTTGCACGAGGGATGATGTCAGCGACGGTTTAGCTGATATTGAACGACAGTGCGAGGAGATGATATCAAAATCTATACCAATATCTCCTCATGAGATCAGCATGCCATTGGAGCAAATGATTCCTCCCCGGAGATCTGAAGGGCAGACAGCCGGAAGAGCGCCATCAATATCTACAATATCAACGGTATCTTCCCCAACAGATAAGTTGATGAGAGATAATGCACCGAGTGAGGCATCACACTTATCTCTCTCGCTCCCCCCGCTGACTTATAAGCCGCTATCAAGACGGCAATCTTTGTCGTCCTTATCAAACGCAGAAGAAGTTGCCAACTCCAACACCCAAACTATTACATTGCTAGCTTCTCTTTCTTATTTTCCGTAACGTTGTCTCAAATGTGAAGGTCTGGGCCTCGAGAGAGCTTTACTTCTCTAAATCTACAAGGCGTCGAGAGCCTGCTCCTGCTCTATGGGACCGATGACGCTTGACATTTAGTTTTATTCATGCACACTTCCAGTTTTGCAGCTAATAATTTATAGGTTAGATGATAATGAAAGGTATACACTATGATATGATACTATCCTAGACTATAAACTAGTAGACAAGCTACAGGTTCACCCGCGGGTCACTGCAAGCCCATTCTCCGCAAGGCTGCACATCCCTCAGTGTTTTACCCTGTCTCTGAAGCATTTTCTCCATCTCTGCATCAAGCCTTCTGTGAGTTAGATTTTGCAACCTTGTTTGTTGTCCCCATTAGATAGGCTTGATTAGACCACCAAACGGTTTCGTTTCCAAGACAAAAAGTCTTCTTTGTTCCGCCGGCAGTCATCTTCGAGTAGTAGCCTTCTTTCTCGAATTCTTTGCATGTAGGGCACAATTTCGACTTTACTAGCAATGGCCCATTGTAACCATTACGTATCTTCGGACCACACCAGTCACAGCCGAAGACTGGACGCGGATCGCCATCATGAACAAGTTTCCTCCATTCTACCGTTTTGCTTACAGCCCACTGAGGGAGCATCTGTCTCTCCTCTTCTGTCAACTCAGGTGATTGTCTTAGGTTCAGCTGTTTCTTCACCTTGCTTGGATTTGGTGGAGCAGGCGCTCCGCTCGATGTCCCACTGTTTGACTTCGCTAAGTTCTGAACCGCTGAAGTTTCCAGACTGTCCAAGATGCCGACAGTTACTTTGAGCATTTGTACGTACTCTGGTGATTGACACAGCCCTATTTCTTCTATGACTTTTGCTAGTTGTCGCAGATCTTTTTCGGCTCGATATGGCATCAACGCTGCCATGTCACGAGGTACCTTGCCCAAAATTTTGTAGTAGTAGTTCACAATATCAATCTCCCTTCGTGAAAACATGATAGAGGAACCATCTCCTTGAATGGTTGAACAGTCTGCAAAATTTCGGTAAAGGTGCCGAACTTCGTCACCACGAACTCTTGACGTACGAGGAAGAAGTCGAGCCAACGCCTCCTCAGTAGGACTTTCTAACAATCTCGCTTTCTCGATGAATTCAGAGAATGTTTTATAAGTCATCTTCGCTATCCCGCTCGCTACCGATTCGTCTGGCGGTATGACTGTGCCTCGAGGGGCAGTGTATGCGATTGCTGCTCTCGATATGTCATCTACCGATGAAGGAGGTACTGAGTCAACATCCTCATGAAGCAGAAATGCACAGCGTGTTTGGAAGCAGTCATTAGGCGTGGAAGTGATACTTTGAATTACATCAAAGTCTACCCAATCAATGTTCTCCCCATCGACGAAGCAAACTTCGATTTTCATTGAAGGAAAGTCAACTTCTTTGACAATGGCTGCACTCGTGCTGCTGCCATTACCAACTGTAACGGCTGTGCCAATTTTCACAGAGTTGAAATCAATGGGTGGAATGACGGGTCTCTTTGTGTCAGCTTTTGACTTCCCTCGAGATTTTTTTGTCGCGGTTGTGGACAAATCTTCCCTGGGGCGCTTTGGCTTTGATTGCTTCCCTGGTTTGGTCTCGTGTGAATCTTCCGCTTCTACATTCTTTGATTGCTTCCCTGGTTTGGTCTCGTGTGAATCTTCTACTTCTACATTCATCGAAGTTTCTCGTCGGTGCGGACTGGCTTGCTCGATCATCGTGGTATTGACGCATGTTCCAGACAGCAATGAAAGCAAACGAGCACTTGTTTCGTCCGAATGTGAAATTTTATCCGTCCCAACAATCCTCTCGGCTTCGCTCAACAATTGAAGCTCATCACCAATTCCCATAAAACGATAATGAAGAGTGAAGTGTTGGTGGCACTTGCACGAACATCCTGTGCAGAAGTTGCAATTACTGCAGGGCTTGCCGTTTTTACATGGGCATCTCGCTGCTCTCTCCTGTATCATATTTCCAGTATGGTTGAGGACGCTGAATCGTTTCGTACTGAATGGGTGCATTTGGTAAAACGACACTTTGTACTTTCCTTCCTTGTGGCAATTGCTGCAAATATTGAAATCCTTGTTGAGTAGCTTCTCGCAGCCGTCGCAATGCATGTAAATGTTAGACAACTCTTCCATGCAAAACTTGCAAAAGAAGTCCCCCGCGCCGTAAGGGTCCAACGAAAAGGTTCCAGGATCTTGCCACGTGTTTGGCTTTTCGTCTATTGAAACTTTCGCCCATTTAAATTGTTTCTCTTCTCTTTCCCAACCCCATTCTTTGGACAAGCGCACTGCCGAGTTGTGCCGGTGGACTACATACTGGAGTGATGCTAATATACCACGGAGAACAGTCATGGGGTCCGGCTCCAATCCAGCTTTGCCTTCTACCGACAAAGATCTCCCTTGGATGAGAGATGCAGAATCATTCTTTGATGTAGTGCTGTGTTTGGCAACATTTTCTTTTGCTAGAAATAGGAGAGCTGTTTCAGGTATTGCCAATGATTGTAAACTGTGAGCACTATTCAAGCGCACACATTCAAGAATGCTCGAAAGCTCTCTATTTATTCCTTCGCTTGTTACTCCTTTGAACATCCAATCCCATGCGATACTGAAGCAAAGTTGTTCTGTGCTTCCAATAGATTCTTGCAAGGTTTGCCGAAGGTCGTGATGGCAGTCCGTGACGTGTAATGAAGAGGTGGATAGTTTTCGAAATGCGTGCAGGCGGCCCTTGTTAATGTGAACCATTTGGCCGGGCTTCAAGATGAATACGGACGGGCAGTAACTGAAACGATTCATCATGGGTAGACAAGAAGGTGAGTGGAAGTGTGGCAAAAGCAATGAAAAGAGAAGAATCCATTCAACTTACCCCATTTCTTCGCAAAATCTAATTGCTCCTTTCGTCGGCCAACCGAGGGAAGGGTCCTAACACATAAAAGCACATTGTGAGGAAATGAATAGTCATAATCGACAGATCAAAAAATACAAAAGTGCTCTCACCAGATCATCTCTATGTGGCAAGCCATAAAGAGTGCTGTAGGAAGTGTTAGAAGACCCATTCAAGAGTTCTAGAGCACGACATTTGTGCCTCTCGGGAAGGCGCCGCAACATGACTACTTCGTTGTATCCTGATAGGCACAAATGACCTGAATCAACCGTACCCTTCGAGAGTTAGCAAGCCAATGTAGCAATCAAGTGAGTTTACGTCCAAAGATTGTCCAGAAAACAAAGTAGATATACCCAGTGAACTTACATGACCATCTTGATGAAAGTGAGTAAACGAGGAAGGTGGTGTAATGTACAAATTTGGCCCCATGAAAGGACGTCCATTGACATTTACCTATAAGATACATATACAATCAATTAGAATAGGTGAGCTTTCCCGACATCACAATAATCTTTCGTCAAGTTGGCAAGAAAATAGCGAACTCACCGCATTCATCATGCAATGCGAGCCTCCCGGGAGAATGCTAGAAAGCTTAAAATTGTTTTGGAGGTCTTCAAAACTCTTTGGAAGGAGCTTGATGAGGTCAACATCAATCATATACTGGAAAATTAAAAGATGCCAAACAAGAGTTCCAAATGAGAAGCAGTTTATATAAAATATCAAAGAATTGAAAAAACAAGAACAACTTACAAGAGACACGTCCTCCGCGTTGATACAATGCTCTTTTCCATTAGAATCCTCAAAACTAAACATTTTCTCTGATCCATCGCTGCTCTCGCCGCCTTCTTGTTGCGTACCTTGTACCCTACGTCTCTTTTCCAAGTATTCAAAATATGACGCCACTTTCATACTATACCAGCCTGGCTGTTCCTCATGGTACTCAATCGTCGTGGTCGAATTAAGCTTTGTTACAGTCCGGCTCTTCTTCTGAAACGCACGGAATTTATGATGATACTCTGATCCGATGCATCCCGTAATGTACTCTTTTGTCCAGAGAGAAGCACTGATCTCATCTGCAAGACCCTCTGATATGACAGTAATGTCATCTCGTTCCATCATGCGCAAGAGGAAACGCTCGTCTTCCGGATTGACCATTATTTTTCCGAATAGTTTCTTTTCTTCAAAGGGTGTGAATTTGGCAAGTAGGACACGGGATTTCTCATCAAAGGACCATTGACAAAATCCTGTATTCGGCAATTCGGGTAGTGGTGGTGGAGATGGGAGAGGTTGTAAGTCGTATGAAGACACAGCTGGAGTTATGGAGGGGATAGTACGTTCATCACGTAATATAGAAAGCTGTTCAAATGAGTTACTCGGAAAGGCAGGATTGTGAAATCTCCACGCCGACTCTTCCTCGAAGTAAGTCGTAGAAGGTGCACTGGGGAGTTTGGAGAGTAATTCTGTGTCCAGAGCAGTGTTGTCAATAGGTACGCATACGGTTTCGTAGAGTCCCCGCGTCTTGCGGCTGCTACTACGTCGTGTGCCCTTCTGGTCGGATGCTCCTTTGTCAGCATTATCGGGATGCTCATCGCTGTCGGAATCGTTGTTATTATTGATTTTACGCGTTCTTTTCCTACCGCTCTTTCGCTTATCCGTAGGCAGCTCAGCAAATGCCGTCGAAGCAGCTGGATCAATCTCCACGCCATTCGAAAGAGCAGAGCAGACCTCGGCTGGCCAATGATCCGTCGGCGAGGGTTCCGACGACGAAACGGTCTCGAGGGCCGTTGTTACAGCCGCCCCGACATTGTTGGTAGCGGCGGTATAATTATTTGCCGTCCATCCGTGCTGAAACTGATAACTTGTTCCCGACGGCGGTTGCAAATCCACACGCGGAGGCAACCGCCTTTTGGAGATCTCCAGCAGGTTCTTGGCTGCTTCTTCTTCCATGCTTTCCATTTTTATTGGCAGTATTGATTCGGTAAAAAGCAGGGTTGGGGAGGAGGATATGGATATGGGCTTGGATTTTGGAGACACACCATTGAGCATTGAGGCCGGAGGAGTTTTTGCGGGAGGGCCTCTAATCAATTGGAAATTCGATACTAATTCCTACACAGCTTTTGGCAGCAGGTTGTCAATAGGTGAAGAAATTATTTTTTGTACCATCGACCTACTTCTACGTACCATCGACCATGGCCAAACCCGTGCTGAGTGCTGACCCTCTGAACGCTGCTGATCCTAATCATCATTGCGGGAGGATGCAACTGCAACACAGCATAGCTGGATTCACAGGAACTTTATCGACAATTATTTACGTCATGTGTAGAAAACCCAGATAGCTGAACTTGCCTCTCGTTTTGGTGAACATTTTATCGACATGTGAAGAAGGAGAGTGTTACGTCGACGCTCCTTTCAGAGAAAGAGCAGGGTGGTAATGGTATCGATGCAACAGCAGTAACCTGACAACGTCGGGAGTGGGCGTGATCAAAAAATCAATGAACTGTCCACTGATGGATACGAGATTCAAATTCTCTTCTCATTCATCGTGGCTGGACATCACATCTGAGAAAGATTCCTACATAAAAAACGGCTCTGAGTTGTTCTGCGACATTCGAATTTCATACCCGCAAGACTGATGATGTAAAGTGCACAGTTGCCAACGGAGCCAAGATCTACAGAATGGATACTCTTCGAAAGCTCTTCAACCGAAAGTACATGATGAATTTGAAACGACGCAAGTGGAACCATGCTAAGATATCGTGCTGCTTGAAAAATCATTTCGTTTAGATTATGACATTTTTGGAGATTGCGATGGACATAATATAATATGTGATCTATCTGCCAAGTACCACCGCTTGCTCGATTGTATGAGTTATGTTATTTCTATTTCAGAATTACTTTCGCTTGACAGACCTTCATCAACTGATTGCGTTTGCTCAATTATATCATATCCATCGTTGCTAAACAGCGTAATGAAATTCCAATAAGCATAGAAGAGTTGAAGAAGCACCTGTATGATTATTAATATAACCTTTTTCAATGACATTATTTCCATGTCATGAACTATATCTCCGAAGAAACCTCCTCCAGTTGCCGACTGAGAAAACGAGAATAAGATTGTGTCAGTTAAAATATGATTGATTGATTGATCATGACAACAGGCGCACTTTGATCCCAATATTACTTACTATAGTAGTTGCATTGATGGCCCACACTGCGATAGCGAATGCATATAAAGTGTACTTTTCCAATCCTGTTGATGCATTATCACCCATTATGTTCTTGGAACAATTGAATTTGACCAATGGAGTGAAGGCAAATGGTAGCAATAAACCTAGCAATGCGTTAACAATGTTGATTAAGCTGTTGAGCCGATCAGGATACAGCACTGATACGATTACTCCCGGCACGATAGCCATCAAACGCGTAACTATAGATCGTACGGCGATTGGTATTTGGAGGTTCAGAAACCCATCCATGACATACTGTCCGGTATACGTTGTTGTAATAGCACCACTTTGTCCAGCAGCCAACAAAGCGATGGCCCACAACAAACATCCTCCTTTTAAGCTTTGGAAGTACAAACAGAAATCTGTAATGCCAACTTGCGCAGCGTCATCGGCTTGCCCATGTACACTTTCGGCGGCAATTGAAATGACGGCCATATTGACAAAAAACGAAATGAGAATTGGAAGGATGGGCTCAATAGAGCAGTATTTCACTGCGCTGTGGATGAAATCGGGAGACTGATTGATTTGTTCTGATTTAGTCTGAACCGCAGCAGTGTGCAGGTAAAGATTGTGGGGCATCACCACAGATCCAAGAATACCGGCAATACTGAAGATATCTGAACTATTCACGTCCACAAAACCATACCCCCACCCTTTCAGCAATGCTCCTACGTCTGGATTGACAAAGTCCATTTCCACAAACAGCGCCACAGACATAATTGCTACAAAAATGGCGATTGCTATCTCAAGAATGCGCATCCCACCCCTCAAGTTTACCGTCGCCAAAAACAGCATTGTTGTCAAAAGACTTAGCAATACTCCAACATAATATGGCCAGCCGAAGAAGTAATTCAAAGCAACTGCAAATCCTATCACACCAGGCAAATCTGTGATCATTGTCGAGAACTCCGCAATGGCCCAATGAAAATATCTGGATGCTTTCGTTGAGTTTTGAGCTTGGGCTTGCGATAGAGTCAGTTTGCCGTAGAATGCTAATCTGACGCACAATATCTGGACGTAGATTGAAAGAATACCAGTCCACCAAAGAGCAAACAGCAGACTATACTGTGACGTAGCTCCCGCTTGAATATCTGCTTGATAGTTGCCCGGATCAACGTAGGCAATCGACACGAACCAGCCTGGCCCACTGAAGAATAAGAAGTCCTTCAAATAACTTCCAGTTGGCTGCCAGAGTGATGAATTGTTCTGATTCTCTTCGCCATTATCATTCTTGCTAATCAGCTCATCTACGTCGTTCATTTTGCGGCTGTGGCCTATCTCGATAAATAGTCCAAAGATAGCGGCAGCTAGCAAAAGTATGGTAGCGCTGGCGGAGGCTCGATGAAGGCTCCGCTGAAGAGTGCGCGACGCGCCCGCCTCGCGCCGGCCCGCTATGCTCAGTCTCATCTCTCATCTCTTCGTCCTCGGTTCTTCCAGAAGGCTGTGTTCTGTGTTCATGAGACATGAGAGAATCTCACTTGTTCAATGGCAAGTTAGAATTACATTATTGTGTGGTTGACGTTCCTGCAGAGCTTAATCAATAGTAATATCTGTCTTGACTCCCTCCATGCTTCCATCCTTTGAAGTGTCTCTGTTAACACACTTCTTGTACAACCCCAAAAACGTTTCTAAAGCATCAGATGTAGTTAATGCATCCAGAGTAGCCATCTCATCCTCACTAAGCTCAAAATCAAATACTTGAGCATTTTCCACCATACGCTCTATCTTCACAGACTTGGGAACATACACAAAGCCGTGCTGTACGCACCATCTTCCAAGAATTTGAGCCGGCGATTTATTATACTTTTCTCCGAGAGATATCAACGTTGGATTATCCATAGCCTTACCGTCACGAAGGGACCTGTATGACTGCATGACTACTCCTTCACTTTGGAAGTAATCAATTGTCTTCTTTCTGTAGAGGAAAGGATTGATCTCGATTTGATTCACAACTGGCTTGTCCTCAATAGAAATTCCTGCAGAAAGAAGTTCTTTGTAGTCTTCGACTGCGTAATTAGATACTCCAACATTGCGTACCTTGCCCTCTCTCTTGAGATCTATCACCGTCTTGTAGGCATCAACATGCTTCCCGGGCACTGGCCAATGGATCAGATAAAGATCAACGTAATCCGTTCCAAGGGAGGAAAGCGTCTTCTCCAACTGTGCTCTAATACTCTCCTCTCCCTTCTCAATTGTGGTTGTCCACACCTTGCTGCATATGAACAGATCCTCCCTCGGCACACCGCTTGCTTTGATTGCTTTCCCTACCTCTTGTTCATTGCCATAGAACTCTGCGCACTCCAAAAATCTGTAGCCTGAATTAAGAGCATCGGTTACGCACTCTTCTGCTGTTCGCTGCGGTTCATTGGTGGCTCCCCCTGCCGCCACAGCAGATGAAGCCGAAGCAGGGATGAATCCAACCTTGTAGGTTCCAAATCCAATTGCAGGGTGGGAGGTTCCATCGCGAAGGGCAATAGTTGGACAATCGATAAGAGACTGTTTCTGTTCAGGTGTTTGGATACTCATGTTACGAGAAGTAGTTGTTGCTGATGATGGAGAAGAGCGGCCGATAGAGGAGACGATAAAACTTGTAACAGTACGGCTAGACAATACGGCTGCGGAAGGTTTAGGGAGCGATGCCGTGCAGAGGATGGTGCCAAGCATAGCAGTAGCCAAGATCTTCATGGTGACAAAGCAAGTGTGAGAGGCGAGAGCGGAGGGCGGGCGGGGCGTGGTAAGTCTTCTACGTATGGTAGATAAGATGTACCTACCTACTCCTATTATTTTCATATGTAGTACCTAAATAAGTATTGTACCTACTTACTATTATGGAGTATTTTTGTTCAATATGAGAATAGAAAATGAATAAGTAAGGTTGAGGAGTAGAAGTAGGTATCTACTTAGATGAAGGGATGGAAAGAGATTACACAAGACACTAATGTGGTCATACTCATGAATTTCGTTTACTTCTTTTTTATTTTCCTCGTCTTCTTGTATCCCAGCGTATTGTAATCCAAATCAAGATATAAAGTTTCTTTCACCATCTCTCCAGTCTCGGACGTCTGTTTCTCCTCGTTCAGTTTGCATCTCCAAACACCAGATTCATCGGTGGCTGGAGGACGAGTCAACGAATTGGCAGGGTTAATTGTTCTATTTTCAAAGAATAGACGAATATTCTGACGATCTTCATCGGATAATTTGTTTGATTTCTCCAAGAGTGATTCCCAATTTTGCCTGCTTTCTGAAGAACTTCCAGCAACACTGTTTGTGGCACCCGCATTCGGACTACGAGCCTTCTTCTCTTTCCTCAGACCAGAGGCTTTAGCATCTTCCATTAGCTTTCGCTTGCGTGCCTCCTTTGTGCTGAGTTGTTCTCGCTCCCTTTGCGCGGTGCTTAGCCCTTGTACTTCGGAGACATCTATCATTTTCATTTTAGATGCACCGCCTGTGCCACGAGCCGAGTTAAGCAGTGCTTGTTTTGATCCGGGAACACGCCGTGCAAGAGGAACTTTCCCTGCAGCGGCGGCGGCCGCTCCTCGTCCTGCCCCGGCAAAGCGAGACAGAGTGCCGCTGCGCCCTGCCAATGCACCGCCACGACCACGCATTCCTCGGCCTGATGATGCCAATCCGTTACTTGGACGGAATAATGAGGCACCTGAATCTCTCCCTCCTCTCCCGCCTCTGCCTATACCATTTGAAAATCGACCTCGACTAGCCCGCCCAACCAACATTGCCGTATCGGCTCTATTGCCAGTTACAGACGAAGCCGGCTTACCAGTGGTTGGTTGTTGTTCACCAACCGTTGCAACCTTTCCCGCTGAGGCAATGTTGCTCTTTCCATTCGTAAAATTCGTCCGTTTTTGGAGATTAGTTTCTTTGCTTTCTTCTTCTGCGCGCTTCTGCTCAATTTCAGCATCTACTTTGAAGATGGCAGCATCCATGTTTGCTTTGTAGTGAGGGTTGTCATCTGCCTCTGGAAGGATGTGTCTTATTGTGTCTTTGGGTAGTAGTGAATATCGCAGCGGAGCAAAAGATGGGCACGAATCTTTCCCTATCAGGTAAGTTGACAGTGCTTCATCTTTTCCATCTGATGCATCATGGTTGCTCTCGTCGTTGTTTTGTTTTAGTAATGAACATTTCGCATCCTCCTTTTCTGCGGTTGCTCTTTTGGCAGCCTCTCGGACACTCTGTATTATTTCATGTGCAATTTTCTTCAGTTCTTCTTCTGCAATACTTCCTCGACAGGATGAATGTTCATGATGATTCACTGGCTCTGCGTCTCCGTTGCCCGAAGAAGATTTGAACATCATCCCACGAAGAATCCCAGCAACTACACGAACCCACTCATCATCATCTGTCTCTGCTTTTTGCAATAGTTCCCAAATGATCTTATCGGTTTTTTTACCGTCTAGATCTCCAGCTGAATCATCATGTGACGGCATTGGGTAAGAAGTACCAATCAATGCAGAATGATTTGATGACGATGAAACTGCCCGATCCGACTCCAGTCCCAACACGCTCATGAGTGCCCGCAGCTTGATAGGCTTAGCCGCCAGATGAAATACTTTCTTGATAAGCCTTAAAAATTTTGAAGGGGACGATGGGTTCCCCGACGGTAATGTTGTAAGTGCATTCCCTGCGCCTGTTCGAGAGGATTTGCTGCCTTGGGATGCGATGATACGCGACAGGTCGGGTGACGTCCAATCTGCCCGGAGACGAGATTCGATGAGGACAAGAAATGCGTCCAAGTCTTCATCGTTGATATCGTGGTCATCATCACCACCATCTACATCGACTGATAGGTCGCTCATTGCTGCTCTATAAGTATATTGAAAGGCTACTCGACGTAAACAAAACAATTTCAATTATGTACATACCATACTCCTTTTTGAAACAAAGAAGTGTCACAGGTGATTGTGACACATTTTCATTTCATTATTTGTTATTTGTTTCTCCGTGCTCCGTGTGTCGCAAAAGAGCGCAGCTTCGCTCTTCGCTCGCTCTTATGTACCATACCATACCTATTCGTTTAGTCGGGCGCAACCCATGCAGTTATGGCCTTGGGAGGTAGCTAACGCTCTAGACAACGATTTCTACGTGAGCTACGTAGGAATTCCTATACCATNAATCTTTGTCGTCCTTATCAAACGCAGAAGAAGTTGCCAACTCCAACACCCAAACAGACAACTCAAATTTGGTTCAGGTTTCTGTCGTGCCACAAGGAGTTGAGGCTCAAAATGAGGAGAGAGGAGAAGAAGAAGAATGCCCCCGCTTAGAGCAACTACAGCAGATGACTTTAGAGGAACTAAAATCTGAACTCATGACAATACAAGCACAATCTAAAACGAACTTGGAAAATTCATGGAAGGCAGCGGAGCGTATGCGAGTTGAGAACTCAGAGTTAGATGAAAAAGCTGAGGGACTCAAGGCGAAGTTGGACACTGCCTTCGAGGTGGGCCTTCCCGTATCGAGGAGACATTCCGACTCTATCCAACGCGATGGTTTTGATACTGACGAAGAAATGTCGGATCTGGAACCTGTAGATCGGAGGGAGGGAATGATGAGACGGAATCTGTCCGTCAATAATTTGGCAGAGTCGCGTAGAAGCGGATTAAATAGTGGTTTCAGGTCCTCTGTTTCCTTGGCCGAAGACATGAACTTAGCATGGCCCGATGAGGAGAAAGATGATTCGATTTCAGTTGATGATGTAATCGAAGCTTTTACACAAGATTTAGAATCGCCAGGCACCGTGCGGAAGAAAAGTAATATTCGGCATGATGAAAGTCATCGCAGTAGTGGTGGCAGCAGCCAATTTGGATTCTTTTGCCTTGATGTGTCTCATCAGTCTGAGGTTAAAACTCCTTTTGAACCAGGGGCAGGTGATAACCAAACTGCACTTGATCAGAGTGATGGCAGCAGTGGTTTCAGTGCCGCTAAGAGTGGGGTGTATTATCCTCCACCCAATAACAAAGATGACGATGATGAAAAATTATCGAATCTGTTCGGTGACAACGCAGCAACAATAAAAGTAGTTGATACTGATAGCTTCGGGGGAGGAAAGGCACCCAAACAAGGCTGTAAAAGAAGAGCAACTCTCGATGGAGATCAAGACTCAAACACACCAAGCGCAAGTAGTAATCGTAGCGGCTTCAAGAGGAGGTCAAGCATGTTGGTCCGAAGACCAAGCTTCATGGGTTTATTTGGACTAAATGACTCTTCGAGGGGGGGAGAAAGCGAAGCATCGTCTGATCACAAGCAATCTACGGCATCCAGTACAGAACCACTGTTTCAAATCAATGGCAATGTTTTCCAGGTGGAGGCCAGGTCTATCATGATTGAGGAGCTGGAGAATGAATTGAAAGAAAAGGGTGACATTGTGGTAAATTTGATTGATGATATTGAAGAGCAAAAGGAAGAGATTGACAATTGTGAAGTAGAAATTACTCGATTACGAGCAAAACTCGAAGATGAACGCAAGGAACTCACATGCACACAATCTGCATTGCAACAATCAGTGAAGGAGCTTATACAATGGGATAGCGCAATTGAGTCCAGATTGGATCAAACAGAAGGGCAAAGACAGCGCCTGAAACAGAAAGAAAAAGATCTCATGGTCAAGTTAGCGTCGGAAAATCCAATTGTGTCTGATTGTAAAATTGAGCTGGAGAATCAAAGAAGTAGATGCAAAGAAGAGTACAATGCCATCCAAGAAAGCTCGAATGCTTGTCTCTCAATGGTCATCAGTAGCGTGACAGCAATGAAATGTGAAAAGACGTTCAAGCAACTTTTTGATAGCTTGGATGTACAGACGGATAAATTGCATCAACTCTTTGGTAACTATGATCGAGTTACATCATTCAAGACTTTGAAGAGACACATTGAGGATCAACGTGACAAAATTATCAATGCGTCTGACAAATTGTTTCGCTCGGAGATAGATTTGCGAGGCAATCTAATTCGATTGAAGCTTCAACTGGGAGGAAGCGACGAGTGCTCTCAAAGTATGGAGAGCTCGCTTGTAAGGGCGTTTACCAATTCACTTTTAGCACATATTGTTGGAGCTCGTCAGGAACATGCAAGGTTTTTACTTGCTGTCGCCACGAATGTTGACGATTTCTTGTTGTGGTGGGGCTACTTGTTAGATGTTGATTCTACTCTGGAAGGTTGTGAAGAGCGGTGCGATGCAGTGCAAATTAGCTCGATACTTGAGAGAGTTCTTGCCGATGTAACAGAAGAATTAGACGCCATTCAAACAAAGATAGATGAAGAGTATGACCTGTTTAAGAGCAACGTACTCTCGACTGGTATCCTGGATCAGAAACTCCACGTTAACAAAGAGAGTCATGATGAGGTGAGCGATTGCCGAGCTGAACTTGATCATCTTAATGAACAGGTAAATTCATTAGAAATGAGCCTTTCGGAGCGACTTGCAGTCAGGAAAGACTATGCCTCCACTCTCGACCAATTGCACAGTCAAGATGAAGCTGATTCAAAAACAAATTTGCAATTACTCGATAATATTCAAGAACAGGTCAATGTCCTCGCTAAGAAGCTCGCGATGGACGATGCCAAAATTGCTTCATTGCGCCAATCACTGCGAGAGAAGAAAGAACGCGTCGCTGATTTAGAATATGACAAGAAGAGGAGAGATATCATGCATTCATATATTATTACATAATTTCATATTATTACATAATTTCATTTGACACTGTTCCATCAATGAACCTCTCTCTCATCTCATGACAGTTGCAATACTTCCAATTACAATGATGCCAAGCTGTTGGATCTTGCATATCAACCAACTCTTTGATTTGCTTCTGTATAGAAATAACTTCATTTTCTGTTTGATCAAGTACAGCCATGAATTCAAAAAGTGAAAAATCTAGTTCCTTTGCTTTCCCCACGGGAGCATCGGGAGGGGTGTCAAAATTAGCAGCCATGTCGTCCAAGTGAGAGGTGAGATACATGAGGCGCAGTGATTCAATCTTCAACAATTCGCTCCACTTGGGATGAAGCTGTTCGTTCTCATATCCCAGGCTTTGAAGTAACTTCTGTCGAAGTTCCCATGAAAGGCCATATCGGTAGTCAACAGTCTCTTCACTCTCTTGCCGCTTTTGCTCCAGCGTTTCAGTTTGTAAAATCATCTTCCACAATATCAAAGCGTAGACTTTCATCTTCCAAAATTGCTCGTTCGCGATACGATCATTTGTTGCTGCAGAATACTTGAAGTGAGGCTTCTTCCCCGTCTTGTAATCAATAATTCTTAGAATTGCACCGCTATTGGAAGGTATCATGTCAATGCGATCGATTTTCCCTCGAACAGTGAAGCTATCAGTATCTGTCGGAAACTGTGCATTTACCCACATTTCTCTCATTAATGGTGTGACATTTCGTGGATCTTCTAATTCATAGTAGTTCTTCAGCAGCTGCAAAGAGGATAGCCCCCAATCAATCTCAGAATTGATATCAAAGGGAGACCTTCCGTTGGATATTATAGCATCGCCATCAGTTTCAAGTCGGAATAAGCTATCATAGCTTTCTGCATTGTACTCTTTCGTCTGCGTAACATTGTTGCTGGATTCTCTATCGCCACGAAGACTACTCCACTCCTTTCTAAATAAGTTCTGCAAATTGTCTAGAGTCCTTTGTGACGGCGAAAGCTCAAAGACATCCTCCAATGCCTTGTGGCAAATGATACCACGTGCCAGCTCGGGAGTCATCGGTGGATCTGGCTTGAGCTTGAGTATGTATTGGAAGAAGAAAGCCTGGTGACATTTTGTGAAGGATTCAAGAGATGTGGGTGATAATTTATTTGGAAGCGGAATCTTGTCGAGTTTTTGATCACGGAGAATTTCGTATGGATCGAATAGCGTCGTTGCTTGATTTCCCTCTTGGTCCAATAGTGATGCCGCTTCCAAATGTGATGACGATTGTCGTATAGAGGAGATGGCGGATGCGTAAGTTGCTCTACTCAAACATGGTCTCGAAACTAATGCGCGAAGCATCGTCATTTCAGTATTGATGAAAGCAGCTGATGGCTGAAATATGGCAACAGCAGCAACGGCGCACCAGAGGAGGCGAGGTGGTTGTGTAGCCCACTGCTCAGTCCGGATACTATGACAAGAGCGCTTCGGTGCCATCATTGATGTTGATGGGGAAACAATGCACACATCCGTTGCATGGGGTACCATACTTGAAATTATTGCGGGAAATGAAGAAACACACAGCATTAGCACGAAGCCAACTCAAAAAAAGTCTCGGGCTCGTTGATTGTATTGAGCTTCCCCCTTGACACAAAAGCACTTGCTTTCAGAGGTACATGAAAAAGTAAAACAAAGCTCATGCAAACTGTCCATAAATCTTCAGCTCAAACAGACTCCACTCCTAACGGCTACGCTACATTCACATAGCTGACCTGATGAGGCATGATTTGGGGCTGACGCAAGCACATCATCTGTCACCCAATCGGTCAATATGGCAATGAGGAGCTTCTAACAACCCGTTCGAGCTGGCGCCGATAGTAGGAAAGCAAATACCTTCGGCTCAAACAGACTC
Organism: Skeletonema menzelii; assembly: GCA_036940005.1. Lineage (NCBI taxonomy): Eukaryota > Bacillariophyta > Thalassiosirophyceae > Thalassiosirales > Thalassiosiraceae > Skeletonema > Skeletonema menzelii. Next base: position 16,694 of record JALLBH010000567.1, read on the forward strand.
CACTCCTAACGGCTACGCTACATTCACATAGCTGACCTGATGAGGCATGATTTGGGGCTGTCTTAAAGGAAGTCGTTACGACTTGAGTACCAATTTAAATTTATTTATATCATCATCGAGGTTACTTATTACTTTTTTAGCGATCGCCACAAAGGCCACAAAATAAAGCGCAGGAATCACAGATCACAGGGAAGAAGATAATCGACGTTGTCTTTGCCTTGTCTTTTGACCTTATCTTCACTCTTCACTTCCTTCTTCCGTGTTGGTTTCTCTCTTGAGGAGGCGGCTTGCTCGTCTGATGGTTCAGGCACCCTGAAATAATATGTGGGAGTGTGCTCCGGCGTTATAGATTCTTAATTACAAGTGAATTGCATGCTTCTTCACTCTTCACTCTTCAATCCATGAAAGAATTACCCGAAGAATCCCTATCAGCGGGCAGGCAACTTAGCTGTAAGCAAGGTATCCCATGGCCAAAGAAGATGTCAGTCAAGGTTTTGTTTGCTCTGACACTCATTTGGGGTGTACTTGCGTTATTTTTCTTACGATCAAACTTTGTAAACAACACTGATAACTATCTGTCCCAGCCATCATCATTGATGGTAAAAGAAGATCAGCACAAGAAACTTTATTTGCCTCGATTGATCTACTTGGGTACAGCTGAGGAGTTAATTGAGCATACACATCAAATGCAACAGCAACCTCAGCGGGAAATCGCCGTAGACGAGCACAGTTTGACCCAGTATGCATACATTGCACATGACAAAAATTATAAGCAGGTAAACTTTCGAGACAGAGAGTTCGACGAAGAATGCGAAGCCATGGGATCGTGGCAAGAATCTTCTTTTCCGAGTTGCAACCAAATACATGAGGTGGGATTATTATACAAGGTGACTATTGGTGAATTTCATTATGTAGCGAGCGGTGGTTGGAATGACGTGTTTAATCTACTCGATACTTCGCTAGGATTAGATCCATCGTTGGCAATGAAAATACTGTCCCCAAAAAGAGGAATAAAGGATGGGTTGGCTGACAAATACAAACTTCGTAACTATGAACGAGTACGACAAGATGCTATTATATTGGAACGACTGAGTAGTTCCAAACACGTGATGGACATAGTAGGATACTGCGGAGCCGTTATTATTGGTCCGTTCGCCGACGGAACTCTAGAAGATAAAATCTCCAAATTAGTGAGAAGAAAGGCATCGATAGAAAGATTGAAACTCATGGTCGACGCCGCAAAAGGATTGGCTGATATCCAAGGCGATGATATACCTTCCATTGTTCATGGAGATTTGACAAGTAAACAATACATGTTCGTTAACGGGACGCTACAGCTGGGTGACTTCAATCAGGCAATTTTGATCAAGAGGAACACAACATCACCTGATAAAGCTTGCAAGTTTCATCGAATTGATCCGGACTATGGAGTTTTTCGTAGCCCCGAGGAGTACTCTCACCAACCTCAAACCGCAGCCGTGGATGTGTGGGCACTTGGATCGATCATCTATCATATCTTGACTGGGAAAAGAGTATGGAAATCACAGTATATCAAGAGAAATGCGGAGAAAGCCATGATTCGAGGAGAATTGCCTGTGATAGACGATTCAATTAAGAACAGTTCCGATCCAGTTAATCAAGCACTGATGAAGGCTTTTTACATGTGCTACACGTATGATCCTGAAAAAAGACCGAGCGCTAAACAAGTTGCAAGGTATCTAGAGGAAAGGTGGTCAGAGTTAAGTGATGGAGAATGACAGGTCAAAGATGGCAAGACCAATGATAATAATAGGACAGAGAAAAAGTTGCTGAAGAATTTCTTATTCTACATATTGCACCATCTACAATACAACATACTGCTTCTAT
>JALLBH010000568.1:0-16782 GCA_036940005.1 Skeletonema menzelii
TTGGATTCTCCGGCAAAGTGAAAAAATTTTGGGACACGAATTCTCAGGTCTCATGTAGCCTACTATCCTCCACATTAAGCTATCATGAGCAACACCAACAACAAACCCCAACAACAACAACCAGTCGCCACCGATGGAGGACGCGGAGGCCTAGCCTTCGGAATCGCCACTCAAGAAGATGACGATAACAACAACATGATGACATCCCTCCCCACGCTCGAAGAGGAGCGGAAATTATTTGGAATGGACGATGAGATTGATGAAGATGCAGATGAGGGGCGGCTTACCTCCTCCTCCTCTGCTGCTGGTGATGGAACTAATTTTGAGGATGCTTCTTCGAATGATCCATTCTTCAACAATAATAATAATAACCCATCCAGCGGCACAGGCCTGGTGAACACACGTATCTCCGATCGAGAATCGACCTATCACGCCAGACGTCACAATCGTGTCATTCGAGAGGATGGCATGTCCTACAAGGAGGCAATGGAGGCGGCGAATATTGAGAGGGAACGGAGTGAATTGATTGCCGAGGCGAGGAAGGAGTTGATTGATGAGAGTACGGGGGAGTTCAAGACCAAGTTGGATACAAACACTGAGAATGGTCCTGGGAATGAGGACAATAATCATCAACAGGGGACACAACAACAATCGAATGGTCAAAATCAATCCGCGCCACGGAGAAGAAGACGCAGGTGGGATGCCAAGGAGGGGGACGATAATGGTACTGGTGCTGCTGGGAACAATAATCATGTTGTTACCGATGGGGAACATTCGGTCTCTACGACCAACACAAAATCACGATGGGATGATGATTCTACCACCAACAACAACAGTGATGACAACGGGGGGAGTGCAAGGCGTCGGAAACGATGGGATGAAACTCCCGTCGTGGCATCAGGTGCTGCTGCTTCTTCTTCTTCTACCATGACGGATGCTACACCCGTTGTCAATTCTGGACAGCAAAAATGGGATGAAACTCCGGTCGTGGCTTCGGGACAAATGGTTGCAGCTACACCCATGATGGGTAGTGGCGCATCGACATCATTAGTAGATGGAGGTCGGAAACGTTCCAGGTGGGATTCTACTCCTGCACCATCTGCCATGCAACCCAGTGCAACACCATTACTAGGGGTTGGGGCAGGTGGTCAAACTCCATTAATTGGGGGAGGAGGTCAAACCCCCCTCTCGGGAAATTTGGCAAAGGCACTCTCCAATGAAAAGGAAATGGAACGTCGCAATCGTCCTTGGACGGATGCCGCACTGGATGCAATTTTGCCAAGTGAGGGATACACCATTTTGGCTCCTCCGGCGAGTTACATGCCCATTCGAACACCGGGACGGAAGTTATTAACGGCACCAACTCCATTGGGGGGACAAACACCGGCTGGATTTCAAATGGATATTCCCCCCGAAGAGCGTGAGGGACAATCGTTGCAGGATATACGTGAGGCGTATGGTGTCCCTGTTGCAGCTACTGTCAATGATGGTGGGGAGGCGGCAGCTCCTGGTGCATTGCCCTACATTAAACCTGAAGATATGCAATACTTTGGTAGGTTGATGGAAGATGTGGATGATGAGAGTACTCTAAGTAAGGAGGAGGCGAAGGAACGTCAGATTATGGCACTATTGCTCAAAATTAAGAGTGGGACGCCACCTCAACGTAAGACGGCAATGAGGCAGATTACTGATAAGGCACGTAGCTTTGGTGCCGGGCCATTGTTCCATCAAATATTGCCGTTGTTGATGAGCCCCGCCTTGGAGGATCAGGAGAGACATTTGTTGGTCAAGGTTATTGATCGCGTGCTGTATAAATTGGATGACTTGGTCCGACCCTACGTCCATCGTATCCTGGCGGTAATTGAACCTCTTTTGATCGATGAGGATTATTATGCTCGTGTGGAGGGACGTGAGATTATTAGTAATCTCGCCAAGGCTGCGGGACTCTCGACAATGATTTCTACCATGAGACCTGATATTGATAATCCCGATGAGTATGTAAGGAATACAACCTCACGTGCGTTTGCTGTGGTTGCCTCGGCTTTGGGTGTGCCAAGCTTGTTGCCTTTTTTGAAGGCGGTCTGTAGAAGTCGCAAATCATGGCAGGCGCGTCATACGGGAATCAAGATTGTGCAGCAGATCGCCGTCTTGATGGGGTGTGCTGTTCTTCCGTACCTCCGAGAACTCGTTGAGATTGTCAGCAATGGACTCACTGATGAACAAGCGAAGGTGCGAACAATGGCAGCCTTGACTGTGGCAGCGCTAGCAGAGGCAGCTCATCCATATGGGATTGAAAGTTTTGATTCTGTCATTCGTGCTCTGTGGAAGGGAGCATTAGAACATCACGGCAAGGGTCTCGCTGCCTTTCTCAAGGCAATCGGATTCATCATCCCCTTGATGGAAGAGAATTATGCCAGCCACTACACACGGTTAGTGATGCCCATCTTGACGAGGGAATTCCACTCCCCCGATGAAGAAATGAAACGGATTGTTCTGAAGGTTGTGAAGCAATGTGTTGGAACCGCGGGAGTAGAACCAGACTACATTCGGAAGGAAATCTTGCCAGAGTTTTTCCGTAACTTCTGGATCAGACGCATGGCGTTGGATCGAAGAAATTACAACCAGGTGATTGAAACAACTGAAGAATTGGCAAACAAGGTCGGGTGTTCCGATATTCTGTCGCGTATCGTGGAAGATCTCAAGGATGACTCGGAGCCATACCGTCGCATGGTGATGGAGACCATTCAAAAAGTCCTTGAAAACTTGGGAAGTGGCGATATCGATGAACGTTTGGAGGAACGTCTCATCGATGGAATTTTATACGCCTTCCAAGAACAGGCTGTTGACGCTAGTGCTGATAGTGCGTTTAAGAGAGAAGGCCAAATTATGCTCGAAGGATTTGGCACCGTAGTGAATGCTTTGGGAGAACGCTGCAAGCCTTATTTGAAGCAAATTGCCGGCACAATCAAATGGAGACTGAACAACAAGGCTGCCAGTGTTCGAATGCAAGCCGCCGATCTAATTGGCAGGATTGCGGTAGTGATGAAGGCATGCGGTGAAGAGCAGCTTATGGGCCACCTCGGTGTAGTTTTGTATGAGTACTTGGGAGAAGAATATCCAGATGTTCTAGGCTCAATTTTGGGTGCCTTGAGGGCAATTGTCAATGTTATTGGTATGACCAAGATGACGCCACCCATCAGGGACTTACTCCCCAGACTCACTCCTATCCTGAGGAATCGTCACGAAAAAGTCCAAGAAAATTGTATTGACTTGGTAAGTCGCCGCTTGATTTCATTTGCTGTCCTTTCTCATTTGCGACAATCTTCTAATGCTTCTACTGCTCTACACATTTCCACTCTCCATCCTGGTTACTAACACTTCTTTTGCTGCCTGCTTCTTTCTTACTCCGCAGGTTGGACGAATTGCTGACCGTGGTGCTGAATTTGTATCTGCCAAAGAGTGGATGCGCATTTGCTTTGAACTGTTGGAGCTACTCAAAGCCAACAAGAAAGCAATTCGCAGAGCTGCAGTTAGCACCTTTGGGTACATAGCTAAGGCTATTGGTCCGCAGGATGTTTTGCACACACTCCTCAATAACCTCAAAGTGCAAGACCGCCAGATGCGAGTTTGTACTACTGTCGCCGTTGCCATCGTCGCTGAGACCTGTGGTCCCTTCACAGTCCTTCCGGCACTCATGAATGAGTATCGCGTTCCAGAAGTGAATATTCAAAATGGAGTGCTCAAGGCTCTCAGCTTTATGTTTGAGTACATTGGAGAGATGGGCAAGGATTACATCTATGCCGTGACACCACTTCTCGAAGATGCTCTGATGGATCGTGATGCAGTTCATCGACAAACTGGTTGCGCATGTGTAAAACACCTCGCACTTGGTGTGGCCGGACTAGGATGCGAAGACGCACTGATCCATCTCTTGAACTATGTGTGGCCTAATATTTTTGAGGATTCTCCCCATGTAATCAACGCGACGTGTGATGCCATAGAAGGTTTGATGGTTGCATTGGGCCCCAATGTGATTTTGGCATACACAATCCAAGGACTCTATCATCCAGCACGCAAGGTAAGAGAAATCTACTGGAAGATCTATAACATGTTATACATGTATGCTGCCGACTCGTTGGTTCTGGGATACCCTCTCATTGAAGACGAGAACGAGAATACTTATGCAAGAACAACGCTTGAACTTTTTATCTAATACGAAGTAAATAAAGTAACACTTGCGATTTCACTCTTTGTATTGCCGATTTACTTCAATGTCACACTGTTGTTTCGGGCACTTCATCATCTTACAAAACACTGATATTTCTTACAAAATATTTATGATCCAAGAAGTACAAGGCGAATAGAATATTCCGTATGTAGTATACAAATATGTGGCTTAATTCGGTTTACTTTATGTAATTTACCATTGCTCAGCGGCAGCAGCTTCAGCACCATCGGTACTCCATTGAGCAGCCTCAGGAGCAGCAACTGGCTCACCAGCGAAGGCACCAGCATCCGCATCGGGAATGGCTTCATCATAAACAGCGGCGGGAGCAGCAGCCTCCTCAGCCTTGGTAGCTTGTTCCTCCTCGGTCTTCTTCAATTCCTCAATATCACGGTGGAAGAAAAGATCAACAGGAACATCCCAGTCAGAAGTACGGGAAACAGTTCCACGAAGTCTGAGGACCTCACGGGCAAGGAGCCAGTAAATAAGACCGATGGAGTGCTTTCCCTTGTTGTTGGCGGGGATAGCGACATCTACATGTTGAAGAGGAGAGTCTGAATCACAGAAAGCAATGACTGGGATGTTGACATAACTGGCCTCACGGACAGCCTGGGAATCAGTCCTTGGATCAGTAACAATAAGAAGACGAGGTTCACGGAACTGCTTGGTAATCTGGTTAGTGAATGTTCCGGGTGTGAAACGTCCAGCAATACTTTGGGATCCAGTGTAGTGGGCGAACTTGAGCACAGCCCTCATACCCCAGGGACGGGCAGAGATGGCAACAACATCCTCGGGGTTCTCGATGGCCACGATGACACGAGCAGCAAGCATGATCTTCTCCCAAGTCTTTCCAATGTTGAGGACGTGGAGACCGTCCTTACGGCGGCGCCAGATGTACTCCTCCATCATCTTGTCGGAGTTACGGGTTCCGGTGTGGACTCCAGCGGAGAGCATCATTTGGATGTCCTCCTCCTTGGGGTGGAGGACGGTGGGGAGGGAGGCAAAGGCAGAGGAGCTCATGGTTGCTATCAATCTGGTGTGTGCGGTGATGGAGGTCGGAGGTCGCCGCGCTCCTTACCATTTACTGTAACCCTCTGAATATTGAGTTCCGCCGTAGTGTAGAATAATGGGACAATTATCGAATCGTTTTGATATGACAGCACTATGACAGACACTGACGCACCCGGATGGATGAAGCAACGAGAGCCGTCCAAAAAAAACGTTCACGAATCCTTTGGAAATCCATTTCCACTTGTAATTGCTGTCTGGGCTTGCTCTTGGATGCTTGCTTGCTTGTTCAGCCCTTGCGTTGGAGTTGGTCATAATACAATTGATAAACGAATACCATCGGTGTTTTGTTACCATTGCATTCATTTTTGCTCTAGAATATACTACTACAATTTAAATCAAAATGATTTTCAGAAGCTTAGCTCTTGCTGCAGGTGCGTCGCCGTCACTGGAGTTGCGAACGTTGGAACAAATTGATTCGAAGGGGTGCAATGATATTATTGAACGGAGAGGGAACAGCCTTGGACAATTCCCATAGATTCCATTGGATTTCTATGCATATTGAAATAATGACAAAATGACAATGACTGTGGAGCGATGTTCTGGTTGAAATATCTTTGCCAATGTTTGAAGGAACAAAACCAAACACCGACAAAGAAACATTATCTTTGCAACATATCCACTCACAAAGAATCCTTTTCGTTTTTTTCTATTCTCTCATTAAACAGTTGCCCTTATGGGAGGCGCCTACGCCGATGAGGACAACAAGATCGGAACCACCATCGGTATCGATCTTGGAACCACCTACTCTTGTGTGGGTGTTTTCAAGAACGGACGTGTTGAAATCATGGCCAATGACCAGGGTAACCGTATCACTCCTTCATATGTTGCTTTCATGGACAATGGTGAGCGTCTCGTTGGAGATGCCGCCAAGAACCAGGCCACCATCAACCCCGAGAATACCGTCTTCGATGTCAAGCGTCTCATTGGACGTAACTTCTCCGACAAGTCCGTCCAGGCCGATAAGAAGCTTGTGCCATATAATATTGTTTCAGACCAGAACAAGCCCATGGTTGAGGTTGTTGTTGATGGAAAGAAGCAAAAATTCGCTCCCGAGGAAGTGTCTGCCATGATCCTCCAAAAGATGAAGTCTACCGCCGAAACCTTCCTTGGAAAAGAAATCAAGAATGCTGTTGTTACCGTCCCCGCCTACTTCAATGATGCTCAGCGTCAGGCTACCAAGGATGCCGGTACTATCTCCGGTATGAAGGTGGAGCGCATTATCAACGAGCCCACTGCTGCTGCCATCGCATACGGTATGGACAAGACTGGAGGAGAGTCCAACGTTCTTGTTTTCGATCTTGGAGGAGGAACTTTCGATGTCACCCTTCTTACTATTGATAACGGTGTCTTCGAGGTCCTTGCCACCAACGGAGACACTCACTTGGGAGGAGAAGATTTCGATCAACGTGTCATGCAATACTTCATTAAGATGATGAAGAAGAAGAGCAATACTGATATCAGCAGCGATAAGCGTGCCTTGCAGAAGCTTCGTAAGGAGGTTGAGCGTGTGAAGCGTGCTCTTTCCTCACAACAACAGGCTCGTCTTGAGATTGAGGATTTGGCGGAAGGATTTGACTTTTCAGAGACTCTTACACGTGCACGATTCGAGGAATTGAACAATGACTTGTTTAAGAAGACTTTGGGCCCCGTTGGACGTGTTCTTGAGGATTCCGATATTTCCAAATCTGAGGTTGACGAAATTGTTCTTGTTGGAGGATCCACTCGTATTCCTAAGGTTCAATCTTTGATTTCAGAATATTTCGGTGGAAAGGAGCCTTCTAAGGGAATCAACCCCGATGAGGCCGTTGCCTACGGTGCCGCCGTCCAAGGAGGTATCTTGTCCGGAGAGGGAGGAGATGCCACCAGCGAAATTCTTCTTCTTGATGTCACCCCCCTTTCTCAGGGTATTGAAACTGTTGGAGGTGTCATGACCAAGCTCATCAACCGTGGTACTACCATCCCAACAAAGAAATCACAAACATTTTCCACCCACCAGGACAACCAACCCGCCGTGCTCATCCAAGTTTACGAGGGAGAGCGTTCAATGACCAAGGATAACCACTTGCTTGGAAAGTTCGAGCTTACTGGAATCCCCCCTGCTCCCCGTGGTGTTCCCCAAATTGAAGTTTCCTTCGAGGTTGATGCCAACGGTATCCTCCAAGTTTCCGCCGAGGACAAGGGAACCGGAAAGGCTGAGAAGATTACCATCACTGCCGAAAAGGGACGTCTCTCTGAGGAAGAAATTGAGCGCATGGTTAAGGAGGCCGAGGAGTTCGCCGAGGAAGATAAGAAGGTTAAGGAGCGTATCGATGCCCGTAACGGCCTTGAGTCATACCTCTACAACTTGAAGAACACTCTTGATGACGACGAAAAGGCTGACAACATCTCCGCCGAGGACAAGAAGGAACTTCAAGACATTGTTGACGAGACTCTTGACTGGATGGATGAGAACCCAGAAGCCGACAAGGATGATTACGATGCCAAGCAAAAGGAAGTAGAGAATATTGCCAACCCAATCATGAGATCATTCTACGCCGGTGGTGGAGGAGGAGATGATGACATGGGTGACTTCGGTGATGACGAACTCTGGTGAGTAACAATTTGTGGTTGTTGTTGTGTGTTTTTTCTCATTTTGCATTCCAAATACTAATCACGTGGACACCGTTTCCATTTCATTATTTCTCTCTATTATACAGAGCAAATTTGCGAGCAAGCAAAAAAATCATAATATTATGTTCAAAATATAGTACGAAAACTCTCTCTGTCTCTAGTACCCACCGTGTCTTTTGCACAAACCTCTTTGCTGAGCATAGTTTGAACAGCCTTCTATGCTGCACATCTTCATAGACCATTTCGCTCCGTGTCTCCAGCACACTCCTCCCCTCACAGCAATATTTTGACAGTCCTCTGCGCTGCACTTCTTCCTCTCCTTCCTCTTCACCTTTGCTCCATGTCTCATGCACACTCCTCCTACCTTAGCTTGGTTTGTACAGTTTTCCACGTTGCAATAGTATTTCCTCCTCTTCACCCTTGGAATCTTTTCTTTCGTATCTTTAGACATGTCAGTATCACCTCGTTCGCGTTTTCGTTTTCGTGACTCTTCCTGGTGAGCTTGCATGGTATCCGACCAATCCTTCTTTTCCTGCTCATTCCTCAACATTTTAGCCGCGGTATTTCCACCATTGTGACACAGGATATGCCAGCACATAACTTCGTCAATACTCTCAGGCACCCAATCTACCCTTCCTTCCTCTTCATACTCCCTCAGACGAGTTTCGATAGCAGGGTAATTCACTGCAGCATAAGCTTGGACCTCAATAGGTCCTTCGGAAGCGGGCGAATCAGGATGGCGTGTGCAATAGGCCAGGACAGCAGCACTTCCCGCAGGTCTAACCAACTTCTCAAGAGATTCTTCAGTCACGTCTGGATTGACACCGACCAATGCAAGAACAGAGGACTCACAACCCTGTTCGAAGATGGATTTGTGTACTGTTAGACCACACTTCTTCTCAAGATGAGAAGTCATACATTCACACAAGGCCCGGAATTTTTCACTCATTATCCTGTAGGTGTCCCTAAGCGATATTCCTGGAAAGGCGCATCCAAAGAATTGGATATGATTCAACAAAATCTTGGATACGGTGGTATATTCTCCGTTGCAATGCATGAGCTTTTTGATGATGATATCGTTGACGCCTGTCCTAGTGCCCGCAGCTGAGAACAGATATGTCGGGATGCACACTTTTTCGAAATGTTCCAGTATAATTTCAAGCGCTTGTGCGACATAACCTGGTTTGGGGTCTTCAAAGTGGAGTTTAGCGCAGCGCTCGAACAACCTCGTTATTGTCTTGCAAAGCCCTTGATGGCCATTGATTGCCCCGATAGCTTTTGATGTGAATCCCATGTTAATGGATGCAAATGGCTCCAAAATTCGACTCAATTCACGAAAGATATCAAGTGACTTGCATTCCACTGCTGACACTGGAATATGTCTTCCAAGCGCATGGCACTCTCCGCAGTTAGCAGTGAGGTTCCCTTTGGCCAATTGTAACGCACAGTGAAGAAGGAGAAGGAATATCTTGTCTCCAGGATAGGCGATTTCGACAATAGTACTGAAGTAATAGATGACATCCGGAATGACGCCTCCAAACGCAGCTAATTTCGCGGTCGTTACCTTCCTTTCCTCGTTCAGTTGATCCAGAGAGATGCCGTAAATATCTTCCCAACCTTCGATTGGATCACATTTACGAGTAGGAGTGAAGATAGGCCTCTCACTCCAATTTGCTTCTACTCTAACAAGCTCGGACGGGTCGAGAAGTTTGGGATCAGACAAGCTTGATGAAGGAGAAGGATGGCCGCACGTGTCATCACAATCTTCTCCAGAACAGGTAGATGCAAGGGTAGAGGCAGGTAGATTGGTAAAGTTCGTCGATGAACCAAACACCTTCGACGCTAGATTCATCTCTTCCACCTCCATATCACTGTCATCTTCTGTATATATATATATAGAATGAGTTGGAAAGGAGAACATGTTAGGTACCCGTGCACACTCTGCGCTAGTGGAGATAAAGCAATGACACACAACTCACCAGTTGTTTGAGATGTTGAAGTCGAGGAATATCTTCTTTCATCCTTTCGCGACATCTTCACATTCAGTTTTCGCCCATGAAGGAACTCTCCAGTCATTTCGGCACAAGCACGTGACGCTTCGGCAAATGATGGCATTGCAACAAAAGCGTATCCCTTATTCTCACCACTGCCATCTGAATTCATCACCATGTCAATTCTGAGCGGATAGAGATCTTTACTCCTGAAGAAATCCATGAGCTCATTCCTCTTAGCCTTGTATAGAATATTGAAAGCCACGACCTCGGCAGGAACCTGTGCCGCCATGCTGCTTATCAGCGAAGAAGAAGTTCCACCAATGCTCGGCTTCTTCTTCTTGATTGGAAGATTCATCAGGACCTCGAGGTCATAATTTTCAGCAGCACTACTTTGCAGAGAAGAAGACACATCATCTTCCATGCTATCCTCGTTGTTATATTCACCATTGGTAAAAGAGGCGGAAGTAGTCTCCTCATCATTATCAGCGCATTGCAATGCAAATGAAGCTGCATCCAAGTCTTCACACGCACAAAAGCCCTCCTTGCATACTGCCCATTCTCTGCAGATTTGTCCACTAGGAGCGCTGGCTGTAAAATAATAGTTCAAACGACGCGATGAGAATTTTTGCCGATGAGAATATTCAAATCAACATAGCCACCACTAATGATTATCCACTCCACTCACCATGACTCATTATACCGACGTGTGGATGAGGCATGGGTATGCGGAGTCCAGAAACAGTCGACGTCTATTGTAGTGATTGGCCGTGGCATTGAATTGGACGCGTCGCCGTCGAAGTTGAGTGATGAGATTGTTGGTCTTGATCTTTGGGTTGCCGCGTGCCGCCATTTTGAGTCTACCCGTAGATACTGCGAAAGCACTTCATCACCGAAGTATCTACAGCTTACTCACTACTTCCTTCAAGGAAGTAAGTATGTAGTTGCCGCTCTTCAGCAGATATTCAATCATTGTGTAGAGCTAAAAAAATCATAACAATATGTTCAAAATACAGTACGAAACATCTTCTAGTGACGTCGATTTAGTAGCTCTGAAACCAATGAGCATCTTCGCATATTTTGTAGAAGAGTAAGTGTTGAGACCACAACCAAAAGGCGTTGCCCAGCGGCTGCTCATTGAACCTAAAGAAGCAACTACATAGGCAAGAAGAAACTTGGCCTTTATGTGTAAGAGGAATGGGCAGCCCTGAAATAGTTAACAAGATGTATCTATCGTATTCGCAAGTTCTGATTCGTGGTGCTACTAGACCTAAATATGTAATACTAAAAATCTAACTCTATCTAACCTAACAGCGCTGGTGCTATTAGCACAGCCTCGCAGGCAAATCAATATCGGAAGGCATCATTCCCTCCCCTCGGCAACTGAAGACTTGCCTCAAGGCAAGCCTGGCTCGCACCCACCCCTCAATCATCGATGCCTCTTCCATCCCAAAGTGACGAAGTACTCCTATTTAACATATGGTAGTTCACATCATAGGTACGATGGTAAATACTTACTCCTCTCTCTCTAGCTCCTCTACAATAATATCATAGAGCTTTCTGTGAATTTTTCACAGAGCCTGACGAAAAATCCAACCGAAACTCACGCACCTTCAAAACAAAACAATGCCATCGAGGAAAAAGGCTCAAGGCAAGGCCAGGAAGGCCGCCAAAGCCGAGGTAAAGGCCAACCGTTGCTTTCATGGATTTGATCAGTTGTCTCAGAGTGAAAGATGCAAAGAATTCATCAAAGCATTTGATTTGAAATTCGCTTTGACGATTGCTCTATCCAGCAATCGTATGGTCGGCACGACATACACTGAAACTTGGGAAGCTATTCAACAAGAGTTCCCCGATGCATTGGTGGATGATGTCATATTGAAGAATGCATCTTCATATTATTTAAGTAAAGGGACAGATTTGATTTTACAAGGAAGTATTGTAGAGCCCAATACATCTCATGCTTGCTTCTTTGAACAAATTATTGCTCAGCTCCACGAGAAAAGCCGCCCAGCGAACATGTCAAAAGTCATTGAATTGATGGGCACTGACCAGCACACAGCTGTGAAATTTATCAGAGAGCGCATTCCCTGCAATTGTTTAGATGAGAAATATAAACAAGTGAAATCTATTAAGAAAATGGGTCACTGCGGGAACGAGAATTGTATCTCATCTGATAGGAATGTTGAACGTAAGACAATGGTATACTGTGCGAATTGTCGTATGATCAATTATTGTTGCCGGGAATGTCAAGTAGCTGATTGGTCTAGACACAAGCCCAGGTGCAAAGAAGCCTCGAAGATGAAAGCTGATTTCAAATCTTCCAAGCGCTAATACGAAGGTGGCACAACAGCACAATGCAACAAATGTGTACACTCAATTGATAACACTTAACATAACACCATGTAAGTTATTATTATCTACTACTAATCACACAATCACTACACCATCTCACACAACGTGCATCAGACTTCGTTTAAGAGCCGAGAAACATGTCATTGTATTCTCTGAAAGCCACATCATCCTTTGACAAATGAAAGTCCTCCAAGCTTCGCCTCTGATTCCCATGCTTCTCCCTCTCATTCTGCTCCAGATACGCTTGGAATGCACGTTTGGCCGTATTGGAAGGAGGAGGTTGATTCGGATACAGCTGTTTGTATATCTTTTCAATGGCTCCTGGAACATCCCATCTGACTTGTGCAAACGATAAATCTATCCTAGAAGTACTATTGCTAGGGAATGAATATGGACTTGATGATGATGATGATGATGATTGGTCGTTGCTGCTACTGTTGTGGTTGTTGTTTTGCTCCCTTGTAAAATCAACCAATCCACTCGAATAATACTCCATCCGCTTCACACTCTCCTCACCCCATTCCTTCGCCGAAGTTCCGACCGCACCCGGAATCACATCCACCGACGTAAATATAACAAACAACTTGGCCAACGAAGGGACAACCTCACCCGGATGACGATGAATAAATATCAATTTGGCATTGGGAAATTCTTCCAATAATTGTGGCAAATATGCACTATGATTGGGATCTTTGAGTAACCATGGTATCTTTGTGGTAGGACGGGGATGTTGTCGTAAAAATGCTCGTCCTTCCGTATGCTTACGTTCGTCAAATGTGACTTGATCGGTATATTGATATATTTTGAGAATCATGGATAACCATGCATATCGATACCTTGCCACCTCCTTACTTTCAATAGTTTCATTTAGCTTCTTTTGTCTATATTCGGGATATAATTTCATCAATGGATCCATGTAAACATGACCCAATCCAGTATCATACCATCCCAAATCTTCTTCAGCCTCGGAGGGACGAAAGCCATGCATTGTTTCCAAACATTCCTTAAATCCTGGATAGATCCATTGGATGGTTTGGAATAATTTATTGGCTTCCTTGACTTTTTGTTTCTGGCCTTCAGTATCCCATCGTGGAATTGGATGGGGGAGTGGTACCACCATATCGGCCAAATCAAAATGACGAAATCGTGATGTATCCAATGACATTGTACGATGAAGTATGGTAGATCCAGTCCGTGGCAGCGAGGCAATAAACACGGGTTCGTTGATTTGTTGTTGTTGGACTTGATGTTTCATACCTAATTGAAGCAGTCCATAGTGATTGGTGAGACTCATGTATGATGTTGCATATAGGAATATCTTGCCTGTATATGTTAAAGTTTGACTGTGTTGAATATCGGTATAGAATTCTTGAACTCGATGGGATAGATTTGTTTGAGCATCAGTGTTGCAGAGTATTTTGGGAACAATGTTTTCGGTGTCGGCTTGTTTCATTAGTGAGAGTACATTGTCGAGTGCTGGGGTGACTGCAAAGTTTCGTAGTAATGATAGCACCACATGATTATTATTCTTGTTATTGGCGGACCCATACCGATGATAATGATGGGCATTAATGAAACGAATTGGATAGGCAGGTGATGAGATTAGATCAATGTGCCATTCGTCATTGTTCCATTGGTGATACTTCGTGTCCATGAGGTGGACTTGGTAAGTGATGTATCGGATGGAGATGGCGAGTAGGCCGGTGAGGAGCGGCAGGAGAGTGCTTCTTGATGGCATAATCATCGTCTAGTAAGAGAGGGCAGGATATCTACTACTACTTGAGCATTGCAAATTGCAATGCCATCAACAGCGAACAGCCCGCGACGCGAACTCAAAAATAAGAATCAAGATCGTTTCCTTGAAGTGCTACTTGGCGAAAGACTGCGAAAGAGTACTTACCTACCCGGGTGATGACATATTTTGGTGGGAACTGGTGGGAAAGGCCTTTTTTACCGTCTGTACGTCGATTCAGAATTAGTAAGATTTTCAGAATTAGTAAAACATTCCAGCAGATTCCAGCTCCGATTTGGTCCAGCTCTAACAGTTCATGAAGAAGTCGTGTTTACCATGGCAAGCCTCCCAATCCCAAGCCCAGCAAGCAGCAAACGCAAAGATCCTGCTCCTGCAGATCGGTTCTCTCCTCCTTCCTCTCCATCTCCGAACCTCAAAGTTGATGGTCGCACCTACACTGATGCTGTTTCTCGAGCAAGCGAGAGAGAGAGCTCTTTCTCCAACCGTCGGATTGTGGCGGTGGCTCTTACGTTCGTTCTTGCCTTCAATAGTATCATCACATCCACACGATCCTTCTCTTCTCTGGATCTTTTGAATCGTTCAGGGTCTTCTAAATCAATTAATCTGTCAGCATCAAAAGCCAAACGAATGACTGAACTACTTGAATCTTCGACCATTAGATACTATGTTTATGATGATGACAAACTTGTGCTGTCCGACTATCGTGAAAAGGCCATTCAAGATGCTCCAAAGACCTGGCCACATAAATGGGGACATCGCCTTTTTGACTATTCCAGGGGAGAGATCCGTTGGATTGAGGCGCTAGAACGGCACCCACAGAGAACGCAAGATCCATGCGAGGCAGACTTTTTTGTTGTTCCAATCCCTGTGGGTGCAGTACTGTGCTGGGGTCAAAGCCAAGTCCTTAGAGAAGCGTTTCAATCGCTTTTTGACAGTGCCCTTTTTCAACAACATCCAGAGAGACATGTTGCGGCATTTGCCACAACAGAACGTGTTTTTGGTTGGAACTGGTGGGGCTTGTCCGATGAAGAAATGAAAAAATTTAAGTCAACAATGATAGTGAGAGATTCAGACTCCTTGGATGAGTGGCCCAATTCTGGTTCCTGTAAAAGGGAATTGAAAAGAAGCAACCACAAATACTTCAGTCATGTCTTTTCTCTTGGTTATGGAGGGGAAGGATCCAAACCCAGCAATGCATACAAAATTATCACATCAGAGAGCTGGAACCAAAAAAAATTTTGGTATTTTTATCACTCCCGACGCGAACCATCCTTGTGTAATTCAATACATCGCCAGATCCTCCTCAAAAACTCAACACAGCTTGAAATGTTTGAACATCAGCCTTTCTCAATAGGTTTTGACATACTGCCCGATGAATGGCTTGAGCGTTTTGTAGATTCAAAATTTTGTCTTATCATCCGTGGAGACCAGCCGGGGAGCAGAGCTTTGGACCGGGCAATCCGCGCAGGTTGTATGCCATTGATTGTTTCAGATGTTTTGCCAGTCTTCCACTCTCTCTATCCAAAAACATTGCAATACACCGATTTTGCAGTGATGGTCCAAGAGGAAGACTTCCTTGTGGACCCAATCGGCTCCTTAGACAAAGCAATCAAGTTGTCTAAGCCCCAAATGGAGGAAAAGTTGGAGTGTTTACGCTTGATGCAACGTATTGAGAGTGCTGATCAGCCCGATTCATTGTTTGTTCCTGCATTTGCCAGAGAAGTTGTCGAAACAATGAAGGAGAAGGGATTGGAAACCGGGCCCATCAGCAGCAGCAGTTTGTGCAATAGTAGAAACAACCAGGCCACCACTTCTCTCCAGATGCCTTCAACAGACGCCCAGATGTTGTCGTGCTTGAAACAAATTTTGCTCAATAAAGAATTACCAATCATTTCACAATCACCAATTCATTCTGACGGTTCTCCTCGGACAGCTTTGAATGGCAAAGGTCAGGAAGTGCCCTTTCTAGGGGCCCAGTTTGCCCATCATGGTGACACAGGCGATTACAAGCGATGGAACAAGTCCATTCAGATGGCCCGTGCACAACCTATGCCACAACTACAACAAGGAACAGAAGAGTCACCGTGTATTGTTCTTGAGATTGGAGCGCATCGGGAAGCGAAAAGCTCGCAGGGGCACATCAAAAATTACCCAAATTGTCAGTACCATGCGTATGAAGTTATTCCACAATTTGCAGAAGAGTTGAAGGACCGTTGGAAAAGTGAACCACGAATGCATGTCCACCCGTATGGGTTGGCGGAAAATGAGATGGAAATTAAAGTTGATGTTGAGGCACTCAATGGAGTTTCAACCTTTGTTGGCGACTTGAAGGGCGGAAAGAAAGAAAATACAACAATTACAGGACAAATTAAATCGTTCGATTTTGCATTGTCGGAGATTGGGCAGCTATATAATCGCACAGCAGATACTGTCATCCCTACCTTGCTGGATATTAATTGTGAAGGGTGTGAATATAACCTATTGCTACAAGCAAAAAAACATGGCTTTATTGAGCGTGTCCCCATCCTTCTGATAGGGTGGCATGCTTATGGCAATGATGGGGTTGGATCTCGTGCATGGGAACTGTGTCAAGTGCGGGCAATGCTTTCTGAGACTCATGAAATGGTATATGGCTTGGGGTTTGGATGGGAACGTTGGGTTCTCAGATCAGGGTAGAAACAAGAAGAAAACTGGGTTGGCTGGCTGCATAATACATACTATCGCCGCCAGCACTACATCTTTCGTCCTAATCGTATGTAACGCCTGCAATATAGCAA
>JALLBH010000569.1:0-16710 GCA_036940005.1 Skeletonema menzelii
GTTGATGCAGCTCCCGACTCTATTCGCAGCATAGACAATTATGGTTGGTCACCTCTTCATGTCCTATGTGGTTTCGCAGAAGTGGACGGCGTAAATGGTACGGTTTTGGAATCAACCCTAACCCTAACAACTACCTGACGAGTTCTGTCAGATTACTGGGTCGGTATTGCTTCCCCCCCAATCCTCTCTAGATACGTTAATGACTTAAAATGCTCATGGCTATATTGTTGCTACTGATTCAATGGGTTAGGCGATGATGTTGTGACAGTTGCAGTCTGCTCACCTACGCAAATTCCTTCAATACTGATACTATTGAAATTGCTCAAACATTTCCCGCTCCTCCCAGCAATGATGAGTACCATAGAACGGATAAAAGATTTCTTGTCCACATTCATAACAAAAGTGAGTTGCACAAGTAGGGCACGTCATGTGAAAACATCCACTAACACGCTCCACTCCAACACCACAATTGGGACAATTTTGACCATTTTCCATCAGCCAAGAAATCACTCCAACATCTTCATGCACCCCACGAGAGTAATTACAGATCCATGGATACATCTCCTCACACTTGTGCTTCATCTCATCACTTGCTCGTAGGTATCGTCTGCAAAATTTGAGCATCATATGCACTTCACAAACTTCCTTGTGCTCGGCTCTCGTTACTCCCTCGTGGATGCGTCTCATGCATAACTCGCACCATTGTTTCGTGCAGACTTCACAAAAGATGAACTTATTCTTCACATCGTTGTTGCTTCTGCGCATCATGTAATTGTCATCTTTGGCATTATCTGTATTATTGGTTTTGCATGATTTCGAAGGGCATCGATCCAGTAAAAAACATGGGGGAAACTCCAAGTCTCTCTTCCAACGTTCAATCAACTTTACATCCTCTTTGGAAATGTGTTGTTTGACTACCGTCTCAATGCACATCTCGGCTCGACAACCCTGTATTGGACACAGAAATGGATTCTGACGATATTCGGCTAACTCTGTCACTTTGACATGTAAATAATATGGGAAGCAATCGTTGCAGAAGAAGTCACCACATGGGAGTGTCGTCCCCTCATCGCAGCGGGTGTTGTCGAAACAGATTGGACATTGACTGTGATACATTTTAGGCCAGCATTCTAATAGAGCATCTTGAGCATATTGTAGTGCTGATGTTGCTCCTGCTGCTTTTGTACGAGTGTTGTTCCCTTGCTTTCGCTTCTGCAATCGAATCGCTTCATTTCGTGGATGAATTACCATCCCAATATTGGAATGATACAAGTTATCCATCTTCGACGGTAGTAATATCAATCGATAATCATCATTCTGATGGATGACCTCCCAGAAATTCAGTAATTCGTGTTCACATAGTTGTATCATTTCATATGTAAAGGAGCCATATCCGAGCGAATGACTCATAGCTTGCTGACACTTTTCATTGAGCCATGATACATGAGAGGATTGCTGCGCTGATGGCCACTCCTCGGGGTAATGCTCAAATTGAATATTCAAATTTGTTGGAGGCGTTTCTTCGTCGTCATCATTGGCTGATTCTAAATCGTTGTACACATAGTCCAAAGCCACAGTGAGTATCGGCAGTTTGTCGATGGTAAAATATCGGTAATGCCCATCATGAGAAGTTTTACGACAAAAGGCAACATTCGTCACATCAATGGTGAGCCTGACTATGCCTCGAAATCCTCGCTTTTGTCCTTCTAATGGCAGCACGGTTGTTTCATCGACGTAAATGCACGCGGCTGCGTACCAGTCAATATTTTGCTCGGCGAGTTCATCGACTGAAATGGAAATGTTTTCTGCCATACTTTTGATGCGGCTGCTTGATGATTACCTGTACTATGTTGCCGCCACTTTTTATTAGTATTATTATTCAGTCGTCGTCGTAGATGATGTGATGGCTACCTTCCGCCTACTCTATCTCTGGGTGTACTTACGACAGCGGCAGCCTTGGTTCTTGGTTGCATACATAGCCTGGTTTGAGGTTTGAGTCAGAGTGCAGGCGAGTTAAATACATTAGTGTCGCAGCGTGGAGTGTTCAGTTGAAACGAAACAGAGGAACACTCCCAGCCAGGTCAACCACCAACGAACGCCAGCTGAATATGTAAGTACCATATATTTATCTCTTTAGACCAGAGGGTCCCAAAAATCTGGGATGGCATCATTGTAATTGGTGGTGGGAGTACTGTTGTTGGGCAGCATCTAAGTGGCACATAAGAATAATAAGAATAAGATATAGCTTTACAGAACAAAGAGAGTACTACCTACTGTCAATAAGTACTCAATATCTCTTTCTCTCTCTTTAAACAATATCAGCACCACCACCAGCTAATCCACTCATTTCAATACCGCTATTACTCTGCCTCCTTCTTCCTCCTCCACTTACAGGGCGACAATATCCAAAGATATCATCCCGTACCGATTCCGGAAAGCATACCTTATGCAATGGTGACAACCACGTGAAATGAAACCCCCGTCGATAATTTCCATGATGATGATGATGATGCGGTAATGCTGACGACGAAGAAGTCATTGATCGTCCCGTCCCAAACACCTCATTAATCCCCGCCTGCACACGATGCTGCAACGTATCATGACCCTTCAACCGATCAATATGTGTCAAATTCGTCATGACCACATCCCATTGATCACACATCATACACATTGTAAACAACCCAAACAACAATGCTTCCACCGTAAGTCCAATCAATGGTAACAAATCCGCTGGATGATCGACACACCTTGGTCCATGATGACCACTCCCACCACCACCAGCGCAATGACAAAATCTCCAAACTAAAAAGCTCAACGAATAACCACAACTCAAACTAGTGTAAAAAATGAACAATAAGAAATACTTGTGATTTCCAATTCCCACACAATTGTTAACCCACGGACAATGATGGTCCATTTTGATAATGCATCGGTTGCAGATGGAACAGTGGTGGGCACGGGGTGGTTTGAATGCTTGGCAGCGACGACACATTCGGCGGCCACGGGGTGGTAGAGCGTTATTGTTTTTGTTGTGGTTGTAATTTGAACCGTGGACGTGATGATGATTTTTTTGTGGAGGCGAAGAAGATTGCGCAGGTGAAGAAGAAGAAGAAGAAGATGGCTTTTGTGGTGCTGCAGATGATGCAACTGTGGCAACTGCTCCGGCGACTCCCCCTACGACTACGGCAGCTGCACCAATTGCTACCGTGGCAGTTGCCTGTGAAACTGCAGATAGACCATTCGATTGTTGTTTTTGCTGTTGCTGTTGATTCGTTTGTTTCATCTCATCTTGCATCATCAACGATGAACCATGATTACCACCAATACTCGTACCATTGCCATGATGATTCAATCCTCCTCCCCCTCCTCCTGCTGCTCCACCAGACATCATCTTCCTCTGCTGCACCCCCTGCTGCTGCTGCTGCTGTACAACCCTCGGACTTTCCTCCCCCTTAATCAAGCATTCCAGCTCTTCCAAATCCGGCAATGGATTGGCATCGGGTGGTACGGCACCAGGATCGGTTGTCATGGCTTTGAAATGGGCGAATACGGCGAGGGCAGCGATTGTGATGAAGAGTGTTCGATGGAAGATGCAGCCGAATGTGAGCTGTGAAATGAATTCCATATTTTGAATGATTGAAATCAGAAAATGTATGTCATGGATTGCAGTGGAAAAAATAAATGTATTTTTTATGTCAGAGACGGAAAATGGCAGACGAATAAAAATACAACAATAATGATCAAATAGACCAGAAGAAATGCAGCAAACTCACCTCACGATATCCATCTTCATCCATAGTACTAAACCACGGGGGCAACAAAATCCATCCAAAGCTGTACACACCATACGCATGCAGCATATACGTCATTGACGCACAGATCAACCCACAGCAATCGAGATTCAGCCAGTGCTTATCGAACGGTTGTGTTCCCCATGTATTGCGCTTGACTGTGGCTAGTTGTACGACTGTTGCTTTTGGGGGTTTGGAGGGTCCCCCGCTGCCGCCGGTGGTGTTTGGTGCAGAAGTGTCGCTACGAAGATTTGTTTCATTGCTATTTTTTCGAAGGAGGGCCGAAGAAGAAGAGCTTGATGATGGCTTGGATGGAGATGATGATGATGATACTGCTGTGTCATCGTCAATGGTTGTGATGGGGGTCGGTTTGACTTTGTTTTTGCGTTGCATCATTGCTTCGTTTCTTTTCTTTTTTTGCAACTAATATTCAAATAATAATGATAGAGGAGTACAATAGATGTCTCTCTTGGTGGATGATGATGCTGCGTGAAAATAAATCAACCGAACGCAATATTTTGTTGAGCTGCTAATAATATAATAATTTGTTACGTGTCTACTGGGGACGAGGAGTTGCCATGTAGGAGTACATCATAGGCATACATTGTAGGCATGCTACACTTTCATTTTCTCTCTCTCTCTAGAGAGAGAGTAAGTAGGTGCGTGGTCTCTTGCATAATAAGGTAACGGGAGTCCTCTCCAGGGGCACCCTAAATAGGATCTTCAGTCCCGTGTCTGAGTCACTTGGAGGACTCAGCACACCTAATTTTGGATATTTACTTTAGGAGCTCACTAGCTTTTTACTAGTTAAATGGGGAGCTACCGGCCAAGTTAATCACATCCCAACGTGGTCTTTGGCCCTCCTCAATTCCATCCTCATCTCCATAAGAATCAGTTGTTTCAAGCAGTAAACCGTCGTTGCCCTTGCCACCAATTTCAACGATGCCATCGATCAGTAGTAAACCGTCAATGTCAATGTTTATGAGTACGAAGGGGAGGAAAAGGCACCAGAGGAAAAAAGGCGCAGGCGCCCTTATAAGGACAATAGCCTCACTGACACTGATACTGATTAATTTTCTTATTGAGATGTATTTGTGGGACGTCGAACTCAACATTAATAGTTGATACCATCATGACTGACATTATATGCTACCACCTACTCACTCCAACTTGAGAAAGGGGATGACATTCTTGACCACAATGTCTGCGCCAGATGTGACACGTCGTTCTCTTCTCGCCGCTTTCATGTCCATCTTTACTTTCTTTGCTTTTGCTCTCTGAGAATAGTTCTCCCCTCCATTCTCATCAATTATGGCCTTCCACATTGCTAATTCAAGTAGCGTCATGGCTTCTCTCACCAAAGTATAATGCTCAGCTTTGAAGTGTTCCATTCGAGATAGTACTGATTCAATCCACTGCTGTATCCCATCAGTCTGGATTCCTTCGGTATTTAAAGTAGGAAGAGCTTGATTGATACGACTGATTTCTCTCTTCATTTCCTTCCTCCAACTATTGAGGTGCAAAGAAGAGATTGTTTTGTGGATCCCCCCTACGGGAACTACCTTTGCGAGTCCATCGCAGTCATCAAATACTGTACCAGCAAGCATATCTTCTTTCAATGGGATGGCAATTTGTCTCAACGAGGGACATTCTGCGAATGCCCGCCCTTGTATTGTTACAAGTCCCTCCCGTGGCAGCGTTATCACTCTCAACTGATCACAACTTGCAAATGCACACAATTCAATCGTAGATACGGCAAGGAGCGTTAGCCGCCTCAGCGAGCCACACTGATAAAAGGCTAATTTTCCGATGGTCTCAAGTTCGTCACCAAATTCAACATCCTTCAAGTCATCACACAACTTGAATGCTTCCATTTCAATAATCCTCACACCCAGTAATTGCACGCCCACCAGAGAATGACAGCGCAGGAATGCCCTCTTTCCAATTTTCCGAACACCTTCATGCATCTCCAAATGGCGCAGCTTGGTACAATTCATGAATGCCCCTGCGTGAATTTCTTCGACGGATGCATCTATGCGAGCACGTGTGATGGTTCTCCGGAGATGTTGAGCGACTCGCCCTCCGGTGTAGACAAAAGTGATATCGTCGCTGTCGTCGTCGGCGTGATCGGCCATGACTGCTAGAGGAGTATCTGCTACTGATATTAATGGTGCCGAGGGGTAGATGAAGAGTCAGCTGCGAACAGATGGCCAGATGAAATTTCACGACATTTTTGTCCACAAACCGGCCAAAAATGCACTCTCCGAGCTGATTTGTGCAACTCCAACCACTAAAAAAAGATTCTTGAATGATGCGAACACGTACTCGGAACGCATCCGCAACCAATCATGCTATTCATGGAATAGAACCAAAGAAGACTCATAAAAAATGAAACGGTAGTAAGAACAAAAGGGTTCGGTGAACTCTTCATCTGGCTTAAAATACGCAACTACTACAGTAATATATATCAGAGAGAGACGATAGACGAACCACAGAAAACTAGCCAAGAAATTGCAAGATTGATCAACTACAAAACAGCAACAACGAAGCACCATGTCGAAGACCCAACTACTCAACCCCTCCCAACAACTCATCCTAATAGTCGACCCATACTCCACCGGCTGCATGGTCGCCCAAGAAATTTCCAAACGAGGATATCCGACAATGGCCATCTGGACCAAGGGCTTTAGTGATGAAATGAAAACACACGTTCCCATCTCCTGTCGTGATTTAGCCTATGTAGATGAACTTCAAGACGAGTTACATTGGACTCTTGACGATTTGATCCGTGCCATCCATCAAGCCAAAGGTCGTGCAGCACGTAAGATTGGTAAGACGGACGATTATTACACCATTGCGGGATGCATCGCTGGTGGAGAGGTAAGTTTGAACACAATGTTGTGTGCATGAAACATAGTGTATTGTACCATATGTCGCAATCTCAAAGCTTATTTCTGCGGAACTTTTTTGTAGGCGGGTGTGGATATGGCCGATTCACTCAGTGAAAAATTGGGTGTCCTTTCCAACGGCACCAAAGGAGACTTTGCCAATCGGAGGGATAAACGTGTCCAACAGGATTTAGTCCGTGGGGCAGGCTTACGTGCGGTAAGGCAGGCATGTGGTGAGAAGTTTGAAGATGTGGAAGAATTTTTGAATAAAGAGCAGTTCCCGGTGGTGTTGAAGCCGACTGACTCGGCGGGCAGTGATGGTGTCAAGTTGTGTCATTCGTTCGAACAGGCCAAAGAGCATTTTCATCATTTGTTGACTGTGGAGGCTGTGAATGGAGGCTACAATACACAAGTTTTATGTCAGGAGTTTCTGAAGGGTAACGAGTACGTTGTGGACCACGTCTCTCGAAATGGAGTGCACAAAACGATGATGGTGTGGGTCTATGATAAGCGCCCCCGCAATGGGTCACAGTTCGTGTACTTTGGCATGCTCCCCATTGATCCCAACAGTGAGGAGGCTAAGGTATTGATCCCCTACACTAGGGGAGTGTTGGATGCCTTGGGGATGAAACACGGTCCATCTCATGGAGAAATCATCATTACAAACGATGGACCATGTCTCGTAGAAATGAATTGTCGTGCTCATGGTGGAGATGGAAATTGGACTCCATTGGCACGTGCTCTAACAGGATCATATTGTCAAGTGGATGTTACGGCCCATGCCTATTTGGACGAAGAAGACTTCTTGAAAATCCCAGATGTGCCGCCCTCACCATTGAAGGCTCATGGGTTGGAAATCAATTTGGTCAGCTATTCCAAGGGGAAAGTAAAGAGCATGCCTGGATTTGATATCATCAAGAAGTTGCCATCATTTGTGTTCTTGTCGCCCGCGACGTCCATTGGGTCGGAAGTGAAGTATACGATTGATCTGATCACATCTCCCGGTTGTTGCGTATTGATGAACAGTGACGAAGCTGTCCTCAAGAAAGACGTGGAATTTATTCGCTATCTTGAAGAGATTAATGGATTATTCTTGTACGAGACCAAGGGAGAATCATTGGCACGTCCAAATGTCAATACTTTCGGATTGGGCTCCTTGCCATCGGGGAAGAAGTCGCATCACAGGAGAGGATCCACGTTGGATCGTCCTGGATTGCTCCGAATCATGTCGCAGGATCGTCCAGAGTTGCGTATGGGTTTTGGACTACGAAAGCGAATGACTACCGTTGATGCATCAAGGGAGGTTGTGGTTGTGACAGATCCCTATTCTACTGGATGTTTGATTGTCAAAGAGGTCCAGTCTCGGGGGTATAAAGTGATAGCTTTGTGGACAAGGGGATTTTCGGATGAGATGAAAATGCACGTGCCGTTATCTTGTGGGAAGATGAACTATTTTGCTGAGGTTAATGAGGCCGAAGATGTTGGTGAAACGATACGACAATTGTACAAGGTTGCCGGTAAATTCCGAATCGTTGCTTGTATTGCAGGTGGTGAAGCAGGAGTCGATGCTGCTGATGTACTCTCTGAGAGATTGCTTGTACGCACGAACGGTGCGCAGGGAGTGTTCGCCAATCGTCGTGATAAGAAGGTGCAACAAGAGCTCCTCAAAGCTGCAGGAATGCGGTCTGTGCGCCAAGCAGCTGGAACAGAGTGGAACGACACCGTGGAGACATTCCTCAAGAACGAAACATACCCTGTCGTATTGAAGCCAACTGATAGTGCAGGGTCGGACGGTGTCAAGCTTTGTCACAACTTTGAAGAAGCAAAGGAGCATTTTCACGCGTTGTTTGAAATTGAAGCAGTGAATGGGGGGTACAACTCTGAGGTGCTATGTCAGGAATTTCTTAGAGGGAAGGAATATGTTGTAGATACAGTCTCGAGAGATGGAGATCACAAGACGTGCGCCGTTTGGGTATACGATAAGAGGCCTGCTAATGGAGCTGCCTTTGTCTATTTCGGAATGGTGCCTATTGACACTTCAACCCAGGAGGCGAAGCTGCTCATCAACTATTGCAACCGTGCACTTGATGCTCTTGAACTGAAGAACGGCCCTAGTCATGCGGAGATTATCCTCACTGCAAGCGGACCATGTCTAGTAGAGATGAATTGTCGAGCTCAGGGTGGTGATGGAAATTGGCAGCAACTTGCACAGGCATTGACGGGAGGCTACTCTCAAGTCGAGGCATCTGTAGATGCATACCTTGACAAAAAGGCTTTCTCTGTTCTTCCGAAGATACCTCCCAGTCCTGCCAAGGCGTTCGGGCAGGAAGTTATTTTGGTGTCATATGCTGAGGGCGAAGTAGTCGCCACGCCTGGATATGAAGTGATCAAAAAGTTGGAATCTTTTGTTTACTTGGAAACTGGAGTAGCGACAGGTTCTCATGTAGAGCATACCGTGGATCTTGTTACGAGTGTCGGCAGTGTCATCTTGTTACACCAAGATGAGGGTGTGGTCCAAAACGACATTGCGACGATTAGAGAGTTGGAGAAAAGCAATAAATTGTTTGACTTTGCGAAGAGCTCAGTTATGATGACGGCTGCAAGCACTTTGAATTTCCAAAATTTGTCCTTATCCAATGCAATGTCCATGTAGTGACGTAAATATGCTGTTATTTTACTTAGAAGAAATCATCGTAGGTATCAATCGAGCTCTTCCTATTTTAAATACCAAAGGATTTCCAGACTCTGATGGGATAGGCATTGGATTGAATCAGAATTATCTCGAATGGAACGCTTCAGAGTTGAGCATGGTTGTGATGAGAGAAGCCATGACGCTACTAATGTACTTGAATGCGGCGCGTGTGGAAGGCTATGTATGTGTCAGTCATTTGCAGCACCGATGGCCACTTACTCAACTCAAGATTCGAGCAGTTTTCGCATAAATCTGGCGGGAAAAGGGCTCGCCTCCCTCTCTCCTCTCGCTCTCCTCTCTCCTCGTACATAGCTTGCATGCTACTAGCTTGCTCATTTCACCATAGCATGACAATGGCAGCCGACGACGCTACTACCGACGCTGTACCAATCTACGCATCTCCTAAAAAGAAGAGGGGCCCGCCATCGCTCCTCGATCTAACTACCCAAATTGCCGCCACCAACATTGAAAAATACCCAGCAGGCCTCTGGGGAGTTTTATCCGAGTCTCAATGGGATGCAATTCTACGTGCTCGTGTAGCTCAAAAGACAGTGCCACTTCGGCACCCTTCCGCTATCAGCAGCCCTCCAAAGAAGCAGCAGCGGCAGCAACACGATAATAATAATAATTCGTCAACGTCGCTATCGATTCTCCCCGCACTGTCCGCCAAACACCTCTCGCAAATTGAACAGCACCCGCGCAACACACATCTAGCGCACTCCACCACCGCAGATGAATTGCTATGGAAGGCCATTCTCAATTACAAATTCCGCGAGAGTGGAATGAATCGTCCCACCTCGCTGTCTGTTCCGTGTGGTCTCGTCGAGCGGACTTTGGAAGAGTGCGCGGCTGTGCTGCTGAAGGTTTGTGCGGAGGTGCCGCAGTCAGATGTGCTTGGCTATGCCGAGTTTGTAGCGAGGAAACGTGCTCAACTTATTGTGAATACTACTGATTGTCAAAGAGAGCAAACTGCTTCAAGTAATATTGATAGGTTGTTTAATAACGACTCGGAAGAATCAGATTTAGATGATGAGCAACAAGAGGCTGACATTACTGAAAAAACCACAAACAACAATATTAGTGAGGAATTTCTGCAACGTGAATACCAACAATACATGAAGCAACTTGCCAATCGAAACTTCGAAGCACTCAAACGAACATGCTACACATTGGCAGAATCTCCAATGGATGTTCGATTATTGGCAGACACTAAAATTGGAAAGGCTGTGTCCAAGTCTGTCAAGACATTGACCAAGTTGAAACGAACGAGAGAGGATGATACAGAGGATAGGATTGAGATACGTGAGATATTTTGGAAGCGGGTTGTGCGGTGGAATGGTCCAATTATTTGTTATACTTCGACAACACAAGGTGGTAGTGTTGGCGTTGTTCTTGGTGGTGATGATGATGGTCAAACGATGCAACAACAGCAGCAACAACGTGGTGACAGAAGACGAGAGGCGGTGGTGGAATTAACACCGCTTGAATTGTTGCAAAAATTACTTGATGATTGGAAAGAAATGGCTTCGGATAGTGGAGTTGAGATTCGTTCGGAAAGTGCTGCTGCTGCTTCTACGAATGCTGCTCTTTCTCCTCCAAAAAAGAAGAAGCGAAGAACGGAAACAACGAATCCAAATGATGACCACAACAAATCCACCAACAACATACGCGTCACTTCATGTGGAAGAGACAAACACATCACTCTTGACCAACACCTCATCGATATGAATCTACTCCACAACTCACCAGATTGGAGATCACTCTATGTCTCATTGACCAATCGGGAGTTGGAATTGCGCAAGTCTCATGGAGAAAGGGTCCGTGCCACACGAGAGCATTTGGAGAGGGATCGCCCGAAGATTGGAAAGGTTATTTTGAAGAGGGCTGTGGGGAGGGTTCGAGGGGGTGATGTTGGTCTTGGTGGTGGGAGTGTTGGATCATTGTTGCAGATAAATAATGTTGATAGCCATGGAGGCGTGGAAACGAGTTTTTCTACACCACAGATATCAACCAACAACAACATGATGGTGGGCGGTGGTGGAGCGACAACAACCCTCGCCACCTTGAATGTAGAACGGAAAATCGCACGTCAAGAGGCAATACTTAACAAATCCAAAGGACTGCGTGCAATACAAAAACAAAGAGGAATCAGTGGCGCTGGAAGTATTACATCACCACCATCTACCAAGGTGGCACAAATACGACAAACGTCCAAGGTGGCAGCCAAATGGTCCAAATCTTCCTTTGGCAACTCTGTTGCAAGTGCGGCTGGAAGTAAAAGTGGCGTTCGGAAAGTAGGGATGAGAAAGGAAGAGGCTCAAGTTCAGTTATCGTTACAAAATGGCAAAACTATGAAACTGCCACAGAGTGCTGCTGGTAAATCGACGGGAAAGTTTTCATCGTTGCAGCAAAAGATGGCGGCGAAGAGTAGAGGTATGAAGAAACGGAAACACTGACGTGCATTAGTACTAGTGACAGGGTTTGGGCGGTTGAAAACCTCTACTACAGTTGCTCTGGTGTGTTGCAAAGACGAAATGAGAATTGACCTGGATTACGTACTCTGTTCTAGTTCTAATCTCTGGCGCACGCTCAGGCCTCGGTGTCCAATCCATTGCCATTGTGCAAAGACAAATTGAATTAAATAGAACTGAATTGACCTTGATGAATTGACTGTAGCTGTAGTACTAGTACACCAATTTTCTCAGATTCAGATTCAGAAATACGATGGTATATTATTCAACCATTGCTAGTAGAGGAAAACAGATAGCCTGTGCTGCCCCTGATGCTGTCACAACACTGACAACGGCGCCAAGCCCCCGCTTAGAGCAACGCCAGCAATGTAATGAATGAGTGATTGCAGTAAGTTGCGACATACATATATTGTATGTTGAGGATAGGAAAGGAAAACGCCATCTCCAGTGCCAAACGGTTTTGGAGCCTGTCCTCAGCAATTGACTCGACTCGTCGAATAGACTGACATCACCACCTTTCTCAAAACTCAAAACAAAACGCGAAGTGACGCACAAAAACGTGCGTACAAAAATAACCTAAACCCCCACTTACAAAATGCTGAGCGCTGAGCACCAATCACCATGCCTTCATGAAGCCTCTTGACTTAAAAATCACCATCGACCAAAAGTGCAGTAGATGAACAAAATGAGCAATCAAGTAGAAATGATGAATGCAGCAAGCACTGCAACAAGCCCGTGGCTGCTGGCCAACTTACTTTCAAACTGTCACAAAGAAGACTGCAGCCAAGGCGCAGCGCTGCAGTCCTTATTGCCCGGTCCATTCTGCGTATTGCAAGGCAGTCCAGGTGATGGCATGGCAAACACGTTGGACAGCATGCCCATGCTGCCCATTGAGTCCATGAAGAATCATAATACTGACGAGGAGGCTGTTGAGAATAATAATCAGTGTGTTGATGGCGGCGGTAGGCGACGACGATCTTTAGCGATGAACAATTCGTTGCATCCGCTCGAGGAGATGGCCGAGGAAGAAGAAGAGGAACAAGATAATGATATCAGTCACCGCTATAGAAGTAACGTCGATGATGACGACGACGCCAAGAAGAAGAAGAATCATAGCATTGGCCGAGACAGGAGCGACAGTTTAACTGGCGGGGGACTTCATTATCCTCTGGGTGAAAAATCACCAATTATGCAGCGAAGGGCGAGATCGCTTTCATTGAACGGTACTCTGATGCAGCAGCCGTCTGCTACGTCTACAGTGGCGTCGTTGCATCGACAGCATGATAATAATGATGGACGGGATTTGTCATCGCTTCGTTGCTTGCCATTTGTTCATAGCAGCGAGGGGGGACAGAATGACTCATCTAATACAGTACACTTTCATCGACCCAACACTAACAAAGCAACTACTACTACAACAACAGCCGAAAGGAACGCCATTCGCAAATGGCACCAAGAAGTATCTCAACAGGAACAATCACATTTGGAAGAACGACATCAAAATGTCAAATTATTATTGGATCGACGTAAGAGGAGTCAAGAGCGGATAGTGAGACAGCATGAGCATCAACAACAATTATCGAATAATGCTGCTCAACATGATGAGCATGAGCAGCATGGGAATTATCATAGGAGTGGATCTCCCATGGCACTTGCCACGGCGACTAGTGCGAGTAGTAGTAGCAGTAGTAATGACGATGGCGATGGTAGCAATAGCAGTTATGAAGGAAGCAATGATGATGGTAGTGGTAGTGCTAGATCAAGACCATCATCACCACCACCACCGCCAGTTTCCACAACAGCAGCACTAATAACACCTCAAACAATCACGGTGACTCCCCCCATTATCAAGAAACGACAACAACAACAAGAAGAAAAGGATCCCATCACTCGATACATGAATTCATTAGAGTTGGAAATATCACATCGATCTTGGTATCAAAAGGATGGACGGTTGGTGGTATTCCATTCGCTGCCGTACAAGTCGTTGAGTAGTGGAAAGGTGGTGGTGCATCCACTTGAGTTTTACGAAGAGGAAGTGGAGGGGACGAAGAAGCAGCATCATCACGAGGAGCAGGGGGCGGAGCATTGGGAACAAGATGATATTGTGGTTACACTTGCCCCTGGTACTACAGTCATGGCAGAGGAAGCTATTACACTTGACTCACGGTCATTGAAACGAATACACTCGACGACTCATGATAATGACAATGATCCGCAGCAACAGCAACAACATCGACACGAACACAACACGGATGATTATGCCACTCTCGTCTTCCTCCGCATCTCATCACCCTACCCCGGCTACATCCTCTCTCACATTCACAACTATCCCTACCTTGCACCCGGTCTCCCTACCACATATACCAACTCCACATGGCTATGGAGAGTGACGTGTCAACCGGACGGTGCATTCATTCGATCTGGATTGGATTTGATCACTGATCATATTGGTACGTTGCCGTATGGGACATTGTGTTGTGTGAAGAAGAAGGTTGTGAATTACATGGGGTTGAATCGGCTTGAGATTGATGCGTTTGTCAACAATGGTGGCGACTATGATGATAATAACTGCAGCGACGATGCTAATGGGAAGGGAAGTTCTGTTCCTACTCCAACGACCAAATTATCTGGATACATTTCGGAATTCCTCAATCCGCTCAGTGGTCAAAGGGGAAATATTGTGGAGCAGGTATCGTTCCCTGTGCCTGCCTTATACAAAGTAATTCACGCAGAGGGTGCCATCATTCGTTCGGGAGTGGAACTTTCTACTGGACAGATTGGATTCGCTCCAATGGGATCAGTTCTCTCCATTATTGGTCGTTCATACTCATCCAATCCGAGTAATAATTGTATTGAACGGTTACGCCTTGCCGGTGGTGGGGGATGGATATCGGTCAAGTTGAATCGAGGGGATCATGGACGGCTCGTGGAGATGATTGGAGTTGACGAATCATTTGATCCGGAAGATCCTGCCAACTTTCATTTTGAGCAACAGAAGAAGGTAATGGCAGAGCTGAAGGCTGATGACAATGGGGGAGCAGCGAGCCCGACCAACAACGGTGGAGGCGGCAGTGGCGGCGGTGTTGGAGGAGGGGTCAACATTCATTTACCACGCAGACGTTCTACTGCCAATTTATCAGAGATTGCCGAGGATGATCAACTGTCTATTCCAGATAGCGAAGGAAATCTCTCGACACCGCCGCGTCAGACTTCAACCACAGCAGCTGTACCTACACTATTCCAACGAAGTGGAGTCGTGGGGTCGCTGGGGGGACTTGTCGCCATGGATGCTGTTCGTGAATCTTCCTCCGACAGGCATCAAAATGAGAATGCCAATCGATGCTTGATCTGTTTGTCAGAGTAAGTGTACAAGAGTGACAAAAAGTCGTATCGAAAGAAATTTTTGCCCATAATCTTTGTCAACACAAATCTTATCAACCTTCCCCTTTATCTTTCAGTGAGCGAACAGCTACAATTGTTCACGGCGAGACCGGCCACATTGCTTGTTGTCTTACTTGTGCAAGGATACTGAAGGCAAGAGGCGATAATGTGAGTCGAGATGATACTGTGACGTTAAATATCTGCTTTATCCTTGTATTCATTTTGTTCTCAACTCTCTTTGATATTCGCTACGTGTTGAGCAGTGTCCTGTGTGCAGACTCCCCATCGACCTTGTTATACAACAATTCTGGGCATAGAATGAAGCACTCAAGGTTGTTTAGCTTGCCGGGAGTCAACAGTGTTCATCACACACTATCTACCCACACTCCAGAAAAGAGCACTTCCTTTAGAGATTTGAACGAATCTTCTGCCTTCACTTCATGTATAACACTTAACGTTCTAATATATTTAAACACAACACTAAGGAGGTAGGACTTCGTTTCAGTCTGTTCCTTTAAAACCAAGACTAACACTATTGCCTTCGAGTGTAAAATGCAGATTGAAGGTGGGGGTGGAATGCTCCCTCTTTGTCTGTGTCCGGAAAGGTTTGGAGGGCAGTTATTTCTTCACCCGTCCAAGTATGGTGGACTTTAAATATGGATTTCGAGATGCTTAGCTAGCTTGAGGTGATTGAAAGGATAATATTTGGAAGTGAGTTTTGTCAATTCATGTTAGTATCAGTCGTCCCACTGTCCACGGCATTCTTGCCGCCACTAAATAATCTTCCAGTCTGTGCATTCGACTGCTCATATCATCTTTCATCCACCATCGAAGGCGAACACCGAAAGATCCATACATGTGTGTAATCTTTGCAAAGACAATGGGGCTAAGATTATGAAGTCTTGAATCTACTCCCCCTGTGTCATGGCACCTTCCCTCGTTCTATCCGTCGAGATAGATATCTTAGTCCTGTCGACTGAAACACAAACTAAACTCTTCATTGGGTACCGCATTCTTGCTATGCATCTGTTTCCAAAAGACAGTCTTTTTCTTCGCCACGCCCATGATGCCATCTGCCAATTAAGTAATAAATAAACCAGTAGTAATCGATACTTGGCAACCAAACGTTAATTCAAATGCAAATTGCTGTACCTCCACAGGGTCAATTGATCCACATTGGGCCCCACTGCCACCATCGAACCAGTCAACTGCAATGCCTGATCATGAGGACCACCCGACAACAAAGATCCATTCTCTCATATGTCCATGAACTCCTGTCGAAATAGGACATCTTAAATTTACACTTTTTTCCTCCCAACATGCTGGCACAAGATCCTTGGAAACATTCGTCACAGGTCAATTCTCGAAATGTCGTCGATTGACTCTGTTTGAAGTAACCGTCGGTATGGTACGAATCGCCGCATCCGTGCATTCCTCGCAGGGAAAGACAGTTGCGCCCGATCCAGTGTCCACAATAACCAGTT